>JAYMFV010176867.1:0-42250 GCA_036784875.1 Internoretia fryeana | reverse complement strand
ATATTATATTAATATCTAATTAATAAATTACGTTCAATAATACCAATAACAGGTACTAAAATAACAAAAAAAAAAAATACCCAAAAGTAGCCATTTGCCCAATAAAGATATATGGTGCTTCAACAGGTTGTGCTCCAAGCCATCCTAGTAATATAACATCGAATACTAAAAACCAATATGCTAATCTATATAATGGACGGAAGCGTGCACTAGTTATTTCTGAAGTATTTAAAAATGGCAATACAATTAAAATAATTAAAGCCAACCCCATAGTTACAACCCCACCTAATTTATCTGGAATTGAACGTAAAATTGCATAAAATGGTAATAAATACCATTCAGGAACTATATGAGCTGGTGTTACCATCGGATTTGCTTCAATATAATTATCAGAGTGACCTAAAGTATTGGGACTAAAAAATACAAAATATGAAAATAATAATGCAAATACAAGTAACCCAAATAAATCTTTTACATAAAAATATGGATAAAAAGTAACTTTATCAGTATCAGTAACTCGCTGAGATACACCTAATGGATTTGATGACCCTGATAAATGTAACAATACTAAATGAATTAAAGCTAACCCTGCAATAACAAAAGGTAATAAATAATGCAAGCTAAAAAAACGGTTTAAAGTTGGATTATCCACGGAAAATCCCCCCCATAACCATTGGGCTATAGACTCACCAATACCTGGTATAGCACTAAATAAATTAGTAATTACAGTTGCACCCCAAAAACTCATTTGTCCCCAAGGTAGAACATATCCCATAAATGCAGTAATAATCATTAAAATAAAAATAATAACACCACTAATCCATAATAGTGCTTTTGGTTGAATATATGAACCAAAATATAAACCTCTACCTATATGTATATATACAACAATAAAAAACATAGAAGCTCCATTTGCATGTACATAACGAATAAACCACCCATTATTTACATCACGCATTATATGCTCCACGCTATAAAAAGCATAGTCTACATGTGGAGTATAATGCATTGCTAAAAAAATACCAGTAATAATTTGTATACCTAAACAAATTCCCGCTAATGAACCAAATCCCCATAAATAATTGATATTTGATGGTGTCGGATAATCTACTATATGATCGTGCACTAATGATAATACAGGTAATCTAAAAAAACGCATTTTTATATAATAAAATACTAATCTTTTTTATTTTTTATATTTATTTGTAAATTTTAAAATTCTTTTATTAGAATCATCTATTGTTTGTAAAGATCCTTCTTTCCAAAATTTATTATTATTTGGATCCAAGCTTAATTTAGTGAGTGATTGTTGAAAATTTATAGTCTCCACAATAAGACTAGAACCGTTTGTTAATACTAACTGTTTACGAGTTTTTTTTAAATGTTTAATTGAATTTACCATAATATACTTTATTGGTGTAATTAACAAAAATTAGACTAGAGCCAGACTTGAACTGGCATTATTAAATTTGCAATTTAACACATTAACCAATTATGTTATCTAGTCTTGTATAATTAAATTAATATGACGAAAGTAACGGGATTTGAACCCGCAGCTTCTAACGTGACAGGCTAGCACTCTACCCTTGAGTTATACTTTCTTTAAAATATCTCTTTGACAGGACTCGAACCTGCAAATAATAGATCCTAAATCTACCGTGTTTACCAATTTCACCACAAAGAGTTTTTTATAGGAATTTATAAAAACTTAATGACTTATTAAATTTTTATATTCTTTAAAAACAACTAAATATAATTCCTTTATAGCATTAAAAGAGTATTTTGTTTTTACAAATTTTTCTAATAACTCTAATTTTGACTTTAATTTTGTATAATATAATTCACTTACAATAATAAATGAGTTATTGTATAATTTAAATAAGTCTTCACTTAAAGACACTAGATTTTTTAAACGAGAGTTATGAAATTCTAAATATTTAGAATGTACTCTATAATATACACCAAAAAATATTAAAAAGTATAAACATACAAATGTGGTAAAAAATAAAAAACTGATCACTAACCAAAAATTTTGTGATGAAAATGTAACGATATCTACTTGAGGCATTTTATTTATTATTTAAACTAATATAGTATATACTATTAGCTCCACTCTAAAGCACCTTTATGCCATTCATACCAGAAGCCAAGTCCTAAAATTAATAAGAAACTAAACATACTGATAAATCCATAAAAATTTAAAAAACTAACTACTACCGCCCAAGGAAATAGAAACACAATTTCTAAATCAAAAATTATAAACAAGATTGCAATTAAATAAAAATGAACTTCAAATTTAATACGCGCATCTTGAAATGGATCAAAACCACATTCATATGCAGATAATTTCTCATTATCAGACTTTTGAGGTGCTAAAAAATAAGCTAAAGATAATAATATTGTTGCAATAATACACAATAATCCTAAAAATATAAGTACAGGGAAATATTCTAATTTATTTAACATTTTTTTTTATTATTTTATATTTTAATTATAAAAGTAAAAGTATTAATGTAATGCAATAGCATCATGTAAGTAAATACACACTAACACAGTAAATACATAGGCCTGTAAAGCTGCAATAGCTAACTCTAATCCAGTTACAGCTAATACGATACCTGTCGGAATTAAAAAAGTAATACTCATTAATCCACCTAAACTTAACATAGTCCATCCGAACCCTGCTAAAATATTTAATAAAGTATGACCTGACATCATATTTGCAAATAAACGAATAGCTAAACTAAAAACACGAGCAATATACGAAATAATTTCAATAACAATTAAAAATGGTGCGATCACTAATGGAGCACCTGAAGGTAAAAATAATCCAAAGAATTCAAAACCATGTTTTCTAATACCAATAACATTGATTCCAAAGAAAAAAGCGAATGATAATGATAGTGTTAAAATTAAATGACTAGTTATTGTAAAAGAATACGGTACCATACCAAATAAATTAGCAACTAATAAGAATAAGAATAAAAAAAACACTAAAACAAATAATGATGAATACTTAGCACCAATATTTTCAACAATTAAACCTTTTACAAAGTCATAAACTTTATGTGCAAGTAATTGCCATCTAGTTAAAATATAATAAGATTTTAAATTAATATGATAAAAAAATAAAATAATAGTTACAAAAATTAAAAAAATACCAAAAGATGAATTAGTAAATGCGATATTAGCAAATGGTAATAAAAGAATGATTTCAAATTGTTCTAATGGTGATAATAATGAAAAAGTCATAATTTTATACTAATTGATAAATAATAGATAATATATTATCTAATTAAACTTTTAAAGTTGACCTTTTAATGATCTGTAAGAAAACTCTTTAGTAACAGTGTCACGGATATTTAAACCTGCCTCAAATGGAGCTTCCATAGCAATTTCTGAATCGATCATAAAATCTAAAAACCCTTCATAAATACTTTTTTCAAACGGAGAGAAAGTTTTATGTAATTGCATAAACTCTGACCAATTTAAATAATAGTAATCTAAACGATTCTCAAAGGTACTTACTTCAAAAGGTGATAATAAATTAAATGTTAAATCATCTATAAAAGTCATAAAATAACTACCAAATACAGGAAATGCTATCGAGAAAACAGTAGCACTACTTAAAATAAATTGGTCCATTTCATGAACATAAAAAATTACTAAAGCCCATTCAACTTCTTCAAAAATCATTACTTTAATTAGATGTAAGTAATAATAACAACTTACAACACTTGAAAAAATCCCTACGAATGCTAATACCCACAGGTCTGTACTCATTACAGCTTCAAATACATACCACTTAGCATAAAATCCAGCCAATGGTGGAATACCTGCCAATGAAAAAACTAAAACAACTAATGATGCTGTATAATAAATATTATATCTATGTATTCCAAATACACGTAAATCATTAATATATACTACACGCTCCCATGAAAAAAAATTACGCCCTAATGCTATATAAGCAAAAATACCAAACATAGTAAAACAATAAATAACGATGTATACTAAAGCAGCTTTTAAACCCATATAAGTAAAAGTTGATAACCCCATTAAAATATACCCAACATGAGTTATTGTACTGTATGCAAACAATCGCTTAACCTTACGTTGGTATATACCTCCAATACTACCAATTAACATAGAACATACTGCCCCTATTATTAATACAGGTTGTATAAATTCAGAGAAGTGTTTAAATAAGTAATAAAAGATTCGTAAAAATGAGGTAAATACACCTAATTTTACAACAATAGCAAAAAAACTTGTAATAATTAATGGTGTACCTTCATATACATCAGGTGTCCAAAAATGAAATGGAGCTGATGATATTTTAAATAAGAAAGTAATAGCTAAACTAACAATACCTGCAATCAACACAACATTGATATAATTAGAGTATGGGTCAAATTGATAGTCATAGTACATATTTAATACTTCATATTTAATATCTACAAATGATAAACTACCAAAAAATCCATAAATTAAAGCGATACCAAAACTTAAAAAAAATGAGGCCATAGCTCCTTGAATAAAGTATTTAATACCTGCTTCTGAACCTAATGGATCATATCGTTTAAGAGCTGTTAAAAAATAAGAAGTTATCGCTATAAACTCTAGACATATAAAAAATAATAAAAAATTGAAACTTGATACTAAACAAAATAAACCAAATAAAGAAAAAAGTAATAAGATAGGATATTCCCATTCTTCAAAAAAGTCATATCTTATATAATTAAATGATATTAAAAAATTTACAAGTAACAATACTAATAATAACCCCTTTATAAAAGACGAATAATAATCAATAATTATAGTTTCATAAAAATACAAATATGCATTACTATAAAAAATAATATCATGAGTCTTAAGTAATATATAATAAAGTTGTTGAAAATTATAAAAAAAAATTATAAAGAAAAAAATAGCCCAACCAGATGTTCTATTGGTTCTATAAGTACTTGACCATAAGTGTGTATGGTATTTTGCTTTAATTGTATTACGCATAAATACAGCGAATACTATAGCTAAATAAATGATTTCTAAACCAAAGTTTTTAAAATGACGTATATCAATTAAATAATGCCCTACTAAATTTTGGTACCAACTAGAATACCCATTTAAGTATGAATTAATTATTTCTACAATAGATAAATTTTTAAAAGCTGAGTATAGTGTTAAATCTTTAACTAACTCTACTATATAAATAAAATTATTATTACCAATCCCTCTATCAAAAATATACTCAGGTGAATTTTTCATTAAATCAGCAAAATGGTTATTTTTATAAATACGGTCATTTGTAGTAAAACAAATATCATCCATTTTTTTATAAAACTCTAACTCAGTTTGTAATTGCATTCCAGCTTCTGTTTTTTCATTATAATAAGGCCAATACACAGTATTTGCATCAAACTCATTATTTCTAACAAATTCATTAATTTTTGCTGAAAGTATACGTAAAAAAAAATCTTTATCTTCTAAGTTTTCACCATAATGTAAACGTAACTGCTCTTCTAATATATCATCTAAATGTCTATAAATTTCCGCAGTAGTTTTATCTTTTGCAGACTCTAGCATTTGAGCTTTTATTTCTACAAAAGCCTCCTCATCAATTATTGGATAATTAAAGGGGGTATACAGTGTATCATATACACTTAATAAATTATGTGTAGTGCTATAAAATTCTACCATAGGCAAAAAGTTTGCTATGTAAAACTTTATTTTATTTAAGTCCATTGTATTTAATAAAAATACAACAATAGTTAACATTATAAAGCTAACTAAGTATACCAAATAAGATATACGAGTGTTGGATGTTAAAAATAAATTACCCTTATATAACACGTTTTTTTTTGTATCAAATTATACAGTATTTCCTGTATAATGTATTTTTAAAAATTAAAGACCATTTTTCATAAATATCCTAATTGCAATTTCCGAGCAAACAGCTCCCATATGCCAAGGTGCTAATGCTGCCCAAGGATCAAATGGCCCACCATCTTCCGTTGAATGCTCATGATGTGTACCAAACCAAGTAACCATATGCATTGTAACATACCAACGAAGCTTCATATAATCATTTGCTTCTTCAGAACCATGAGCTTTCATTGCATTTAATTGGTGAAAATATACATCTTTTATCACTCTAGCAATATATTGACGAATATATGGATTTGAAATTTCACACCAATGAGGAAGTCGTTTCATTACATAACTATAAGTTATTTGTAAGTCTTCATTATATTGTCGTGAGTCTTCAGGAACATGTGAAGACTCAATTAGTGGGCGTAATGTAGTCCATTGCATAGAATAAAGATAACTCCAAATCCACTGACCAAATGGACCTTCAAAACGCCACATTAATTCACGATCTAAACTAGTAATTTCAGCAGTGTATCTTAAAGCAAGTATATCTAAAGTAGTTGGAATTACCTCGGTCTTATCATAATTTAAGGTAGTATTATCCCAATTTTCAAATAATGTACATGCTCGATAATACATTTGTAAATTGTACATAATAGATTGCTCTACAGCACCTTTAGTGGCATTTCGCCAATGATATAATGGAGTTTTAATACCATTAAATTTAAGGTTCTTATTTTCGGGAAATAACCAATCCTGAAATGGACTTTTGGGATGATCAATTACTTCTTCAAGCATGTGGTGATTATAATAATCATTTAAAAGTAACACTGAGTGAACTGGATGCCAAACTTTAATAGCTTGTTGTTGTTCTCCTGTAAGCACAGTACGTTCTAATAACCCATTAATTTCCCCATTACACGATTTATCATAAATTTCTTTAAAGTTTTCACATTTAAAAGCTTTTAATAGCCGAACCATATCCTCATCATATAAATGGTGTGGGTCATCAAATAAAGGGGTATAATTTTCTCGTCTAGACATTGGCTCAACACCGGCAATATCTTTAACTTCTCGTGTATAAACAACAGGCTCAATAATTAATTTATTTGACCTTTCATTATAACCCGCAACTTTATACAAATATAAATTTCGGTCAAATTTATCTAAGTCAGCAATCCCCCATAATTTTACATATTCATCATAATCTAAACTTATAGGTGGTTCTAAAGTAAATCTTAAGCTTACAGGATATTTTTCAAAAAATTTATTTTTAATTTTATAATCTGGAACATCACCATGATTTGTAGGATACATAGGCTTAACAGCATAATATTGATTTTTCTCATCAAAATAGTCCTCTGGTCTATTATCAAAATAACCTTCAGGAGCCTCTTCTTCGCTTAAAACATCATATTTAGGAAATAATTGTTTTGCAACATTTGCTAAAGTGGGGTCATTTTCAGAACCATGTAAGAAAGTTAAATATTTTATACGAACTTGTTTAATTATTTCTGGAGTTACTTTTGGCACCGGAAATTGAGTTCGCCAAGTAATATAAGGTGTACATTTATCAGCATTATCCCCTGGAAAATATCTATGATATGATGTATCTTTTGTATCTACATACATATATTGAAATTCTCTAGGAACACTACTAACAGATTTTTTTTTGAAGTATCCAAATGCATATTCAAAGGAATTCATAGGCATTAAAAAGTTGTCATATAATTCACATACTACAGTATGTTGATCCATTGACATAAACATAAAAAAAAATGCTACTACATTAATAATACTAACTAATAAAATTTTAAAGCTTTCTTTTACACCAATACGTATAAAATTAAAAATAGCGTTTTCATAATAATAGCAGCGTATCAATTTATATTGATAGCATGCCATTCCTACCATAATTATTATATAAAACATAAATACAAAACTTACTAAAATTTGTAACATAGGAATTACGTTTGAATAATCTACCAAGTACGCCCTAACGGTTAGGTCAATAGCGTTGATAATTTTCTCTAATTTTTCCATTTTTTTTTGATTAAAAAAGTTAGTAAAAATAATCTAAACGACCCTTGTAATAAACAAGGCTACTTAGAAGATTTAAGATAATAAACGTAAATTACCTAATACAGGAATATGTATTAAGTCAAAAAATATTTTAGGGTATATCCCCATTACTAATGTTAAAAATAATAAAGGTGCTATCACAATTATCTCAAATAAATAAATATCAGAGAATTTAGTTAAATAGCGTACATTTAACTCTCCGAAAGCTACTCTATTATATAACCAAATTGAGTATGCTGCACTCAACACCATACCAAATCCAGCTAATAATAAAATAACTGTACTTTTTTGTACTAAACCAGCTAAAATTAAAAACTCACCAATAAAATTACTAGTCCCTGGGAAACTTAAATTAGCCAATGAAAAAAATAAAAATAACGATGAAAAAATAGGCATTACTTGGGTAATACCTCCATAATAATATAATAAACGTGATTTATATTTATCATATAATACACCAACTAATAAAAATAAAGCACTTGAAACAAAACCATGACCTAACATTAATAAAACCCCACCTTCTATACCTTCGTGAGTTAATGAAAATAAACCTAATAGAACAAAATTCATATGTGCAACAGAAGAATATGCAATAATTCTTTTTAAATCAATTTGTCTTAGTGTAGTCATTGAAGCATAACTAATACCTAAAATACATAATGTATAAGTCAATGGTAAAAAATATTCTGTAGCTTGTGGAAATAATGGGATTGAAAATCTTAAAAAACCATAACCTCCTAACTTTAGCATTAAACCCGCTAGCAAGACTGAACCAGCAGTTGGTGCTTCTACATGTGCTTCTGGTAACCAAATATGAACTGGAAACATTGGAATTTTAACAGCAAAAGCAATAAAAAACGCCAACCATAAAATTTTTTGTCGTTCAAGACTAAATGTTTCATTTGTTAATGCAATAATATCTAAAGTACCTTTTTCTAAATAAATACTAATTAGTGCTAAAAACATGAATAAAGAACCTACCAATGTATATAAAAAAAAGTAATAAGCTGCTTTAATACGCTGCTCTCGTGAACCCCAATAACCTATTAATAAAAACATAGGAATTAGTACCGCTTCAAAAAAAATATAAAAATGAAAAATATTTAAAACAGAAAATACTAAAATTAATAAAAATTCTATAATCAAAAATAAAGCTAAATATTGATTAATAAAATTTACAACATTCCAAGTAGCTAATAAACATATTGGAATTAGGAGTGTAGTTAGTAAAATAAATAAAATAGAAACTCCATCGACACCGAGATTACATACAAAATTCATATGGTAATCATTTAAAGATAAAAAAGGCAGAGTGTAATAAAATTGGTACCCTAAATAAGTAGAGTCGTAGCGAACAAGTAAAAATAATGACATTACAAAAGTCACTACGGTATTTATAAATACTCTGTGTTTCAGTTTTGCGCTCTGTTTAGCGTTGTTTTTATCCCCAATTCTATATATATCTAGTAACCCAATTAAGGGCATTAACAATAATAAAGGTAAAATCATAATATTTCGTTTTTAAAGTACAAGGTTATAAAAAATTAACAATTAAATTTAATTATGTATATATTGTATTTACCATAAAAAAGTTAATTTACTTTAAAAGGCGAATAATGGGACTTGAACCCATGGCTTTTAGATCCACAGACTAATACTCTACCAACTGAGTTATATTCGCCTTTTAAAGTAAATTAAGTGTTTTAAATAACATATTAATTAATTTATTAAAAACACTTCATATATCCATAAATTTAACCAGAAAAACTTTCTCGGTTTATTTACAATGAATTTGTAATATTTAATTTATATTGACATGCTTTAATTAATGAAATTTTTTTTATAATACTTGTTTGGTATATATTATTAATTAAATTGTAATTGAAAAATGTAGGTATGCTATCTACACTAATATTTTTTGTAGCTGTAAATAAATCAAGCAATTTAGAAAATCTGCTAAAATCTATAAAAACTGTTTTATTATACTTATCATTTAATATACCACCTAAAAATAAAATAGTAGATGAACTTGATAATTTATTTAATAAATGAAATAAGTTATATGGTAATATTTCTGACTTTTTAACAAAAACCACAGAAATATTATTTAATGTTAAATTATTATATGAAAATAAATTATTTACATACAATAATTTTAATAATTTATTTTTCATTACAAAATTTTGACTAGACTTTTGTAATAAATTTTCACTCAAATTAACCCGCTGAAAAAAAAAAAAAAAAAAAGATTCATCTACATTACGAAGATACTTATATAAAAATAATCGATTACGCTCAATTCTACGAATTTTTGGAACAAGATAATTTGTTGTAATTCCAATATTTTGTACTAAATTTTTACTTGTTAACATTTTTAAATTATCTGAATTTATCTATCTACTTCTCCAAACACAATATCTTGAGTTCCAATAACAGCTACAACATCAGCTAATAAATGTCCATAAGTCATTGTATCAATCCCTTGTAAATGGAAAAAACCAGGTGCTCTAATTTTACATCTATATGGTTTATTACTACCATCTGATACTAAAAAAACTCCAAATTCACCTTTAGGTGCTTCAATACCAACATATGTTTGCCCTTTTGGAACACGATACCCTTCACTATATAATTTAAAATGATGTATTAAAGACTCCATTGACTCTTTCATACGTTTTCTTGTTGGAGGAGAAATTTTTCTATCATCAACTTTAATATGCCCTGCTGGCATATTATTTAAACAATATTTAATTATTCTCAAGCTTTGTCGCATTTCTTCAATACGAATTAAATAACGATCATAACAATCCCCGTTAGTACCTACAGGAACTTCAAAATCTATAGAGTCATAAATTTCATACGGTTGGGTTTTTCGAATGTCCCAGTCAACACCAGAACCACGTAACATAACTCCACTAAAACCTAAACTTAAAGCTTCTTGTTTTGAAACTCGACCAATATTTACTAAACGTTGCTTCCAAATACGATTATTTGTTAAGAGCTCTTCTATTTCATCTAATCGCGAACTAAACTGTTTTGCAAATAAATAAATATCATCAAGTAATCCAACAGGAATATCTTGAGATACACCACCTGGTCTAATATAAGCGGCATGCATTCTAGCCCCAGATACTCTTTCATAAAATTCCATTAATTTTTCACGTTCCTCAAAAGCCCATAAAAATGGAGTAAAAGCTCCAATATCTAAAGCATGAGTAGTTATAGCTAATAAATGGTTTAAAATACGTGTAATTTCACTAAATAAAACTCTAATATATTTAGCTCGTAATGGGATTGAACAATTTAATAATTTCTCTACAGCTAATGAATATCCATGTTCTTGTGCCATCATTGAAACGTAATCTAAACGATCAAAGTAGGGCAGTGCTTGTAAATAAGTTTTATATTCAATAAGTTTTTCTGTACCACGATGTAATAAACCAACGTGAGGATCTGCTTTTTTAACTAATTCACCTTCTAGTTGCAAAACTAGACGTAAAACCCCATGAGCAGAAGGATGTTGCGGACCAAAATTAATATTTAAACTTTTAACCTCAGGAGTTATCCCGGAACCTTTGATGAGATATAACTCATCCTCAGTATAGATATCTGTTAATAATACCATTTTATTGCTTTTTTAAGATACTTATTTTACTAATATATTACAAGTTAAAAAATACTTTGAAATATGTATATATTTACACAAAAAGTAATAATACAAATTAGTTTTGAGCCTATCATATATCTATATATAATGTAACAAATCTAGACTCTTGGAGTAAAAGGGATCGAACCTTTGTATCTCGATATCAAAAACCGACGCCTTACCACTTGGCTATACTCCATAAAAATTAGTTAGTTTTTTAATAAATTTGCCTTTAATTCCCCACTTTATAGGTATTTTAAGTATAAAAATATGTGTCTAAAATAATTGAATTTTATCGAAGTTTAACAGTTTCGAGTTTATATTTTTATATATATATAATTTATTAAAAAAATTAAGCCTAGTAGGATTCGAACCTACATACATCCATTATGAGTGGAACGTTCTAACCATTAAACTATAGGCCTTTATTGTATTATTTATAAAATTAAGACTAATCTTTTATAATTACTTGAGTTTTAATAGGTAATTTATTAGCTGCTAAAGAAAATGCTTCTAGTGCAACTTCTTTTTTTACCCCAATAAGTTCAAACAAAACACGGCCTGTTCTTACACGCGACGCCCAATAATTAAATGAACCTTTACCCTTCCCCATTCTTATTTCTAACGGTTTTGCAGTTACTGGGGTATCTGCAAAGATACCAATCCAAAGTCTACCTGCTTTATTAACTTTTCGAACTACAATACGACGAACTGCCTCTATATGTTTAGGTGTAATGCGGCCATTTTCTAATGCTTGTAATCCACAATTACCATACTGCAACTTTGTTGCATTTTTACTATAATCTTTAGTATTTATTTTACCTTTAAAAACTTTTGTACGTCTTATTCTTTTTGGAAAAAACATTTTTTAAATTTTTTATTATATTTATTAGTTTTAAGAAATTATATTGTTGTATGACGCTCAACAACAGAATCCTCTACTTTTTTTTTTAACATCCATAACTTTATACCAAATACTCCACAATAGGTATATGCTTCGGAAAACCCAAAATCTAATGGTAAATCTAAACGCTGAGATTGTAATGAACTTTCTGTTTGAAATATACGTTTCTCCTTACGTAAAGTACCGTGAAATCTTCCAGAAATCATTAGTTTTAAACTTGATATATTACTATAATAGTAATGAATTGTATTTAATAAATTAAAAACCATATAACAAGTACTACTATGACGTCTATTGTAACGCAATAATAAACTTAAAAAATCAGTAATATATTTAGGGCGTTGAAAAAATAAGCCTAAATTTAATATTAAAATATAGTCAAAGAAATTTTTACCATACCATTTTTTATATTTATGAAATCTAGGATCATTATACACAACTTCTGTATTTCGTGCAACATATTTATATTTCTTTAATAATTCATTCACTGTAAAGATATTTATTTGTACATTATATTTTTTTTTTAAAAAATGTATTAAGCGTTTTTCTAAAAATAATTTTAATAATTTACTAAAAACAATAGTATTTAAATTTAAATATTTTGTTTTATCGTAATGTTTATCAAACATTTTTAAAAAATGACCATGTGCTCTTTTACTATCTTTTCTATATTTATAATATGCATAAGTAACTTTATTTAATAAAGTTTTTTTCTTTATTAATACGGATATTACTTTTTTTTGGTGTTCCGGAGAAATGTTGTGGCGTTGTAAATAATTAAATAATTTAAGATTTCTATTATAAGATTTTTTACAAAAAAAAAATAACTTATGAAAAACTTCACGGTTCTTTTTTGCAAAAAATTTATTAATTATCTTATTTCGAATATAAAATACTCTAACGTGATTTTTACGCTGTTTTTTAGTAAACTTCTTTGTTACCTTTTTTCCTTTATTTCTAATTTCAGTCCATGATTTATTTTGAACAATAATATCAATTAAGACTTTACCTTGTTCAATTTTTATATCTAAAAATAATAATCCTAAGTTCCATTTTTTAAAAAAACCCTCTACAATGTTTTGAATAAAATATTTAACACTTATTAAATCATTATATTTTAATGATGTAGATTGGTCTAACCACTTATTTGATATTCCTAAACGACTTCCTTTTAAATTTACTCTTCTAGTCATTTTTTATGTATGAATCAGCTCATTAATCTATAAATTTTAAGCGGCTGTTTTCAACCACACTAAATTTTAGAATCTAAATATATAAAAAAATATAACATGTTAAAACAAAAATTTAAATTAAATAAACAAAAAAAAGCAACTAATAAAAAAAAATCATTATATATAAAAAAAACTTTTACACCAAAAGATTTTCATACTTTAAATATAAATTTATCACATAGCAATTGTATAATAACTTTACGTAATGATTTTGGTAAAACATTAAAAACTTTATCAATTGGTCAAGTGGGATATAAAAATGCGAGAAAATCTAGTAATGTTGCACATAGCACATTAATAAATGAAATGTGTAAATTTGCAATAAATCAAGAAATAAAATTACTAAATATACAATTTAATGGTTTAAAGCGATTTAAACGTACAATAATACAAGAAATTATAAAATTTAATTTTTTAATCCATAAAATAAGTGATACAACACCACTTACTCATAATGGTTGTAGAAAAATGAAACGAAAAAGACGTTAAGTGTACGTTAATAAATAAGAAATTTAGTAGATTTACCGCCGGAAAAGTTTTATTTATTATAGAAGACTAGGGTAAGTGACTGAGTGGCCGAAGGTGCTTGTCTTGAAAATAAGTGTATTGAATAAATACCGTGGGTTCGAATCCCTCCTTACCCGGAAAAATTTAAAAATGTTAGAAATACAACTACACCTAAAAGAATTAAAATACAGATTTTTTTATATATTAGTATCCTTACTTTTTATTTTTATAATCTTATCAAATTATTATAGTGAAGTACTATATTTAATTATAAGCCCTTTAGGATCGCATACTTTAATTTATACAGAAATAAGCGAACTCTTTTGAACAATACTATCTATAAATTTTTTATTGACTTTCTATTTTAGTATACCAATTATAATATTACAAGTTTGGCTATTTTTAATACCAGGATTCTATACATATGAAAAAAAAAGGTATTTTTATATATATACTCTTTGTATAATTTTTTTTTATTTTAATACTTGGATAATATTTAAATATTTAATTTCAATTTTTTGTACCTTTTTTTTATCATATGCCCCGAATTATAATTATTTAATGACAATCTCATTAAATGCAAAAATCAGTGAATATCTAAGTTTTTTTTTACTAATTAACTTTTTATTTTTAATTTCATTTATAATACCACTCTTATATATAGGTTTAATAAAATGAAATATTATTACATTCAAAACATTTATATTTTATAAGAAATTTTTATATTTCTTATTATTAATATTTTATGCTTTTATTACTCCACCAGATATTTTTACTTTATTAATTTTTATTGTTCCTATCATAATATTTTTAGAAATTTTTATATTTTTACTATTTTTATATAAAAACTATAAAAATACAGCAGTAGTTTAAAAGTTGAGGAAGACAGGATTTGAACCTGCGATGGCATGACGCCAATAGATTTACAATCTATCACCTTAAACCGCTCGGTCACTTCCTCAAAAAAAGGTACACAATAACACACTATAAAACCTACGAGCGCGTAGAAAACACCTTTATTAAAATCCTTTTTTTCTATAAAAAGAGAATGCTTTTAACATATAATAATTTAACATTGAAAAATTTTTACGACGTAAATTAGTACTATATTTAATTGGTAATTCAAATAATGTTTTATCAATATTAAACTTAGGTACTGCTAAAAAAATACCTGAAAAAATTCGAAAATTTACTAATAAATGTTGCGGAATTTTATTATATAACTCAATGAAACCTTTTCTTTTATACCTACTCGCAAATTTTCGCTTTATATATTTTTTAAATAATACACTCGAATTTTTATTAAAAGTAGTATTAAATAACAACATTTGACCTTCTCGGGATAATGTTATTAAATCATTAGTTTTAACATTTGTATTTATATGAGTTAATGTTTTACCATTGACTTGTATCATACCTTGTTTAATAATGTATTTACTTAATTGCATTGTAGGCGCAAAACCCATTCGATATACTACAACAAATAACAATCTTTCAAAAAATTCTAAAAATTTTGAAACTTTATTATCATACTTATACTTATTTGTTTTTTGATAAAACTTATTAAAAGTTTTATAACGTAAATTACCGTAAAAAAACCGTAATGCACGTTTATAAATAGTCTTATTATGCTGTATTATAAATTTTTTTTTATATTGACGTTCTTTAAAAGAAGTTAAAACATTTGTACTATGTTTTAATAAGTATAAATTATTTGAAAATTTTTTTTGTGTTAATAAATAATCTTTATTTGGTAATTTATAACGATGATTTTTTAAGATATGTAGTTGTCTAAAACGTTTTCTACGTTTTCTATATTTCTTACTCTTAAACCCCCATTTCCATTTAATTTTACCAAGTATAGCATTTAATGTAAAGTAACTAGGAGCTTCTTTACGAAATTGAGGAGCAGTAACTTTTCTTTCTACTAAAATTTTTAATCCTAAACGTAAAATTTTATCTGCTCGTATTGCAGTAATACGCTCAAAAGTAGGATTAGTTGCAATTTTTTCAAGTTCTTTAGTCTCTGTATTTATTACATAACTGTATTTTTTCCAAAACTTTGAATGGAATAGTGTAAAATCTCGTAACTCTCTACCACTAAAAAAATAATGGGTACGTTTTCTTTTAGCTACCATACGGAAGTATGCCTTTCCAAAAGCTTTTTTATAATTAAGGCTAGGTTTACGGCTTTTTCCTACGATGCTACCAAACCATCCCGCCGTTATTAAACTATTACGGAATTTAGTTTTAAAAAATATAAGTTGCTCCAAAAGAGGAACAGAAAGACCACTAAAATTAACCGCCTCAGAAAATAATAAAAATTTTCTAAAACTATAACACTTTGGAAACTTATTATTAACGGTCATAGAGTTAACCTCCCACTGATGTTCTAACTTACTAAATATTTTAGTTAATTTAACGATATAACCCTTTCTTTTTAGTTGTTTAGGTTTTCGTTTACGAGACCGGTTTCATTTTGCTCTTTGATTTTTATTTCTATCATGATAAATAAAATTAGAATATCTTAAGGCTACATAGCACTCTCCAAATGATCCGGTATACTCATCTCGTTTCACATAGTTTCTGAACCGTACAGGGATATATTTTGTTTTTGCTTTTACTACCTTTCTTTTTCTTCTTTTTTTTTTTATAAAAAAGTTTAAGTTTTTTTGTAAACGATACCCTAAAAGTTTTACTAAATTTATATTTTTAACGTTTTTATCGACTAACCCAACTCCTGGGATAATTTTATAATTACTAAATACCAATTTACGAGAAGAACGTAATAGTCCTTTTTTACCTTTTTCTGCGGCTTTTTTTTTTAATCTGTCCAATTGTTGCTTATGTATTTTAAACATTTTAAAGTTATTTTGTTAATAATAATTTATAAAAGATATATAAATTTATTGTTTTTTGTTTTTTTACTTTTTCAAAAAATTTAACAATATTATACAATAAATAAAAAATTAAAAAGTTTTGAAAAAATAATGAAACATTTAATTTATTATCTCTATTAAAAATTGAAGTTAATTTTTTTATATCATAAAAATATTTTAAATCCATACCTTTTTTTTTATTACTTCCATATTTCATTATTCCACTATCTAAATTAAACATATGTAAAATAAAATTTGAAATTAATTGACGTGAGCTAATAATTTTTAAATTTTTTAAATTTTTAACATATTTAGCCTTATTTTGTTCAGATAAGTGGTTTATTGAACTTAAATAGCGAGTTAAAAACTTATTTTGAGTATAGGATAAAAATAAATATTGATTTTTATAAATTAAAGAACTACTTTTATTATGAATAGCATCATACCATTTAGTTGTCCAACGTTGTTTTCGGTTTTTAACATTTGCTCTAATACGAGCACGTTCTTCACCACGAGGACGATTATCTAAATGAGATCGTATTATTCTTCGCATAAGTCCTTTATTTAGAACATTTTTAGAATTTTTATGTTTTGACCAGTATTCTTTCCAGTTAACAAGCTTAGACCAAGAATAAGCATGATCTACTTTTTGTTGTGCCTTTAATTGTTCACGATATTTCGCAGATTTATAATTAGACGCTGGAACAGGAGATGGAGTATATAATATTTTCTTTTTTGCATGTAAAAACGGCTTTAAAGTAAAAAACTGGTACATACCAGCACGTTCTATATTATTTATTTTTCGCTTATAACGTACAAATATTTGACGTCGTCTTTGAATACCAGAAAAATATACAGCAGCTCTTGTAAACCCATTTGATCTGATAAGATATGGAACACTCCCAGATTTTAAAAAACCAAAATTTGATTTAATATAACTAAGTTTATAATTTTTAAATAAAGAAACAAAACTTTTTTTACGAAGTTGCGCTTTTAATTTTTTTTTATGATCTTGGTTACGGTAAGATAAATAAGTATATACAAGGTTACTAATGTTATTGCTTGTATTACCTTTATATACTACATCTAATGTCTTAATTCTTTTAAGTTGAGTTGCTTGTAGTAACAATTTATTTATGTTAATAGCTTTCTCACTCTTAATTTTAATTTTATTAATATCGTTCTTAGGTTTTATTAAACATACTAAGTGACCTTTACTTTTATTGAAATGTTTAAATAAAATTAATTTACTTTTATAATAACCATATAAAGCATATAATTTTCTTTGGCGAATACCTGGAGCCTGTTTTAAACAATTCTTTGACTTAAAATAAGGGAGAGTAATATAATTTTTTTTTAATAAAATTTTAAGTAATTGTTTATTTGCAGATACATGCTTAAGGAAATTTTTTAAGTGGATAAAGTAATTTTGAATTACTAAGTGTTTTAAGTAATTATTTGTATTTAAATGATATTTCAACTTAAATAACTCAAATTCGGCTAAAGAATTAAATGTAGCATTTTTTTTATTTTGTAGTAAAAATAATGTATGATAAATATAATTTAAAATAATAGATGACTTTCTAAAAATTTTATTACGTCGTAAAAAAGTTCTATAACGTTTTTTTAATGCCATACGTCGACGGCTTACAAAAGATTCATAAGATTCATTACGTCTAGGAAATTTAAAATAACGATAATTACGTATAAATTGTTTAGTATCTAAACCTTTTAATTTATAAGTTATACCACCTTTAGCGCGGTTTAGGTAAGGTAAAGCAAGAAGTAAATGCTGCAATGAACCATTTTTATTATATTGAGAAGTTCTTGAAACTGTTTTTGATGTATATGCTAGTCTATTTAGCAAAATCTTTAATTTTTTTGCTTTCGTAGTATATTCTAACGAAGTGCTTGCCAATAAAAAAGGAGTTCTGAAAGTTGATGCTTTAATTTTCTCATTACGTAATCTATTTGCTAATGTTCCTGCTAATCCAATGTGGCGTGCTGCTTTTTGATAACTATTTAGAACACTAATTGTATTAAAAATTCCAGCATATGTTGCTAAATTTAATTTACGTTGTTTTGTAAGAACTAAATTATTATTTTTAAGTTTATGGTTAAAATTAACAAAACGGCTAGTTGTTAAAAATTTTTGTTTTGAAACTAGTTTATTATAAATTGTTACACGTTTTTTTGCAGTTTTACGAATTGTATGTGATTTAAAAAATTTTACTTTATTAACATCGTGTCTAAAAGTATTATATTTTTTAAAATAATATTGATAAATATTTAAATAATAATATATATTAAATATATTTTTATTTAAAGTTTTATCTAAATTTTCCATAAAAGCTAAAGGTGTTGATCTTTTAAATAAAACTTCTAAACCTTTAAAACGGTCATGTATTTTTAAAGGGTCAGAATCAACATTAAATTCATCTAAAAATGATGAATTTTTTAATAATGTTGTTAATCTAAAAAAAAAAAAGTTATATATATTTTTATCAAAATATTTAAAATTAGTAAATAACTTATCTTTAGTAACTGTATTATTATTAAAAAGAGTATTAGTTAACTCATCTAAAAAATGGGTTGCTTTTAAATCCTTTTTAAACAACAGAGAGCTTTTATTTTGTTTTAAATACTTATTTAAAAACAGATGATTTTGGTTTAAACCACGTGATTTACTATTTTTAATTTTTTTAAAAATAAAATTTTGATAAATAAAGTTAATAATATTTTCAGAACGATGTAAAGTATACTTTAAATTTGAAGTATAATTTAAGTATTTATTATATGAGTTATCATAGCTACGTAAGTTAAAAAAACCATTATCTAAATAATATTGGTTTAAAATATTACTTTTTAAAGTTTTTTTAGTTTCTAACCAATTATAAGAAGTATAATAATTATAATATAAATTTGAAAAGTCACTATTTACATTATGTAATTTATTAAATAAAATAATTTTACTAACAAATGATAAAAAAAAATAATTTATATGTAAATTATTATTACTTTGTGCATTTAGTCCAGTTAATAAGTAGTCAATATGATTTAAATCTCCAGTTGTATTTGTTAAACCAATAACGGGAGAATGATTTACTTTTTTAAATTCTTGTAATGCTGCGTTATAAGAATCCTTTGCACCTAATAAAAATAATGCATCATAATTAAACTTATTTAAATAAGGACGTAACTTTTTATCTAAATTTGGCTGAGTATAGTTAACCTTAAATCTATTTGTTAATATCCCTCCTAACCAAGGACCTTGATAAAAGTCTTCAGAACAGTTTTGCGAAAATTTTTTAACCAAATCTAAGTTTGGATTTAAATTTTTCGATGGAGATAAAAATAATACAGAACCTCCGCGTGAAATAATTTTTGTAAATAATTCATCGATTATTTGCATATTTAAAACAGTTTTTTGTAAATTAATAATTGCAATTTTGTTATAAGTTCCTTTTAATTCCGGCCAAAATTTATTTGATACTTTGTTTATATTTCCACCAAAATGTAAATTTAATTTTAATAATGATTTTACATTAACTAAATTCTTTATTTTTGTTGTTGTGTTCATAATTTTAAAAAACAAATACCTCCTAGCGGACTTGAACCGCTACCCACGTGTGTGGAACAGATTTTAAGTCTGTTGTGTCTACCAATTTCACCAAGGAGGCCAAAGAAAATCTATTAGAATAATTATTTAGTATTATTACTATTTATAGGTATTTGTAACAATCTTAAAAAATTGGTATTTAAATTATTATAATTAGAAGTAATTTTATTTTGAAAATTAAAAACTACTTTAAAATTTAAAATATCGGTTTCATATTTTAAAAATTCTTGTAACGCTGGAAATTTATCTATATGTAAAAATATATTTAATTTTCGTAAATATAAATTAATAGAGTTATCTTTAGTTTTACGAAAACGGAATGAATTTTCTTTTCTAACACCTGATAAAATAAATAAGATTAATTTATCCAAAGTTTCATAAATATTTTTTCGTTTTACATCTACTAAAAATTTACTAACATAAATATTATCACGCTGTTTTATACGATTAAAAGTTGGAAATTGGTTTGCATATAAAAACATTAAAAAAAGAAAACTTAAAAACATCTCATAAGAAATTTTTTTTAAATTTTTCGTTTCAACATTAAAACGTAAAATCAATTTCAAATCTTTTAATTTTAAGATTTTATTTAGGTTTGTTAAATTATAATATGATAATAATAAATTATTATTTTGATTTTGTGTATATTTTTTTAATCTGGATGTATTCATTTTTATTAAATATTAAATAAAAGTTTTAACTAAAGAAGTTAATTTAGGTAAATTCACTTTACGTAATTCAGATGGTACTGGTCCAAAAATTCGGTTCCCTAAAATCTTATCTTTATCCTGTAACAATATTACACGATTTTGACCAAATTTAATATAATGCCCCAATTTACGTCTATACATTTTTTTTGTCCCTATAATAAAAGCTAAATATACCTTTTTCTTTAATTTTGATTTATCATCAACTTTTCGGACTGAAACTACAATATAATCACCTATTGATGACCACTTTTTTAGCGAACCACCTAACGATTTTATACTTTTAACAATAGAAATTCCGGAATTATCACTTACATTTAATAATGTTTCATTTTGAATCATTTTTTTCAAATAATCGGGACAGCATGATTCGAACATACGACCTCCTGTTCCCAAAACAGACGCGCTAACCAAACTGCGCTATGCCCCGTAATAATACAAAAGTATACTTTAAAATTATATTTTCAACTCTTTAGGTGGGGCTCGAACCCACGACATTATAGTTAACAGCCATACGCTCTACCAACTGAGCTACTAAAGATTTTTTACTTTAATTTATTATAAGTATACTTTATGAAAAAGTTATTTGTTGTGGTTTTTTTCTTCGTTTAACACGCTTTGCACGCTTAGATGACCAGCGAAAATGCATAAATGGTTGGTTATCAATAGCAACTCTACAAGTTGATTCTAATTTTTTTTGTACAAGTGTTTTTTTCTTTACATCTAAGCTATCTACAATTTCTCGTCCTAACACATCTGAACTTGTTGTTTTTTTATTTTCTTTTGTAACAACAGAAAATAACTTTAAAATAGTTCTAAATTGTCTATTAGGATTTACAACCATTGGTAAACGATATACACGCCCAGACTTTTTAATTGAAATTAATTCAATAGGTAATTTTTGTTGATAAACAGATTTATGTAACAATAAATTTGGATTTTTATGGGTGTTTTTTTTTATTTTTCTAAATGTGTTAAATAGTACTTTATATGCAGCATACTGTTTTCCTTGTTTCATAAAATTTTTTAATAATTTATTTACAATGGTTGAGTTATATAAATAATTACTTACCTGTTCTTTAATATGTTTACGTTTATTACCATTCATAGTTATTTTTTACGTTATAAGTCATAAACCCCTCTAGCTGGTTTAGGTCTAATCACACGTGCTTGCCCCCAACGATGTGTTCCATATTTTGAACGACTCTTACGGCGATGCACAACACTTGCTAAATCATATTTACCACGAACCATCTTGTATTTTACACCCGGTAGATCTTTAACACGACCCCCACGTACTAAAATAGTTGAGAATGCTTGTAACGGCTTATCACTAAGTTGTTGTCCTGGTAAATATGCAATAAATTTTTTTTTAGTTTTTAATATAGCCAATTTTCCTACGTTTCGTCTTGCAGAATTAGGTTTCTTAGGCTTCATAACAGATACTTTTAAACAAAAAGCCTTTTTTTGTGGGCATTTATTTAAAATAGGTGTTTTTTTTTTTTTTTCTTTTTTTTTACGTTTATAATTAATAATTTGATTAATTGTAGGCATATTTTTAAATAAAATATAATATTATGTACAATATTATAGTTATAAAATAAATTTTCGGAAGAAATGGGATTTGAACCCATGATATCACATAATGATACAATGGCATAGCAAGCCACCGCCTTAAACCACTCAGCCATTCTCCCATTTTAAGGTAGACTATAAGAAAAATAAAAAAATTAGGAACCTTGCTTTTTTCCTTCTTTTAAAGTAATTTTTTCTCCTTCTAAATAAATTCCTTTTCCTTTATATTTATCACGTTTCTTTAATGATATAATATATTGACTAAGTTCATGCAATTCTTGTTTATCTAACCCTAATAAAACAAAATTTGTTAATTGTTTAAACTTATTTAAAGTAGGTAAAATAAGAATTGTGCTAGGTATTTTAATAATAACTGGATGGCTGAAGCCTATATTTAATATTAAAACTTGGGTATTATCTTGAAATTTTATTTCTCCTTTAAACCCAACACCGCGTAATTCTAACTTTACCATGTGTAAATTATTAATTCCTTTTATAGTATTAACTAATTTACGATTATATAATCCCCATAATGATCTAATTTTTTTTGTATAATTTAAAGGACGTAATGAAATTGAATTTTTTTTTATTTCAACGTCCAATTCTTTTGGTATAATTGTTGATACATAACCAAAAAAAGTAGTAATAGAAAGTTTATTATACTCATCTATTGTTATTAAGTTTGTTTTTGGATAATTAATTAAGTTTTTTCCTATCTTTGACATATATTTGAATTTTAGTATTATAATTATTTATGTTAAAAAAAATAAAGGTTCCCCCCCTAAGTTTTTATACAATGCTTGTTCTCCGGTCATTAACCCCTTTGGTGTTGAAATAATTAGTATTAAATTTTTTCCTCTTTTTGTAAAAAAAGCTTTTAAATCTTTATTTGTAAAGTATACTCGTAAACTTGGTTTTGATAAAAAAAAAAATTTATTAATTAATGGTTTACGGTTATAGTATTTTAAATATACAAATACTTTTTCATTTTTAATAATATATCCATTAATAAATCCTTCTTTAACTAAAATGTCTAACACTTGAAAAATTAATTTTGAAATTTTTTTAATTTCAATAATTAATTGATTTTTTTCTTGCCCTTTGATTAATTTTGATAATAAATAATTTAATGAAAACATAAATTTTAAAATTTGTTGTTTAAATACATTACCAACTTGATTTTTTTACACCTGGTAATAACCCATTTAAAGAATATTCACGTAATTTTATTCGCGATAATTTATATTTACTATAAATACCACGACCTCGTCCAGTTACAATACAACGATTTCGAATACGTGTAAAATAACTATTTTTTGGAAATTTACTTAATAATTCTTGTGCTTTTAATCTCAACTCAAAAGGAATTTGTTGATTATATGTAATGGATTTTAAAACCAACCATTTAAATTCATAAATTTTTACTTTAGCTCGACGTTTATAATCTTTTACTGTTAATCTATTCATTTTTTTTTTATTTTAAAAATAAAATATTTTTAAATATTATTGGAGATAACCGGACTCGAACCGACAACTTAATGCATGCAAGGCATTCACTCTACCAATTGAGTTATATCCCCAAAGTTGATTAAAAAAAAACCAACTTATATATGTTTATAATTTTTTAAGAACTCTAATAATTTATTTATATAAAGTAAGTTAAAGATAATACTATAAAAGTAATAATAAAAAAACTGATAGCCATTACAAAAGAATAATCATAAATTAATCCAGTATGTAAACGACTTAATTTTTTACTAAAATCATAAAAACTTTTACTTAATCCCTCAGGTCCAAAAAATTCAATAAAACCTTTATCTAATGATTTGAAAGTATAATCATACCCCCAATCTAATATTTTTTTAGCTACGTATACATTATAAACTTTATCAAAATACCATTTTTTAGATAAAAAATTATAAATTTTTTGCCCATAATAATTAAATTTGAATGCTACTAAAAACTCAACAAAATAGTGATTTAAAATAAACGCTAAGAAACCCCCACTTAAACTAAAAATTACTGGAATTAGTTTAATAGTATGTGGTATAAACTCAGCATCAATCATAACTAAATTACGAGGATGTGTAAATACAGCATTCCCAAAAAAATCGGTACCTAATCCAATAAATAAATCACGAGTTAGATATCCAAAAAATATACTACCAAATGCTAAAATACCTAATGGAATTGACATTCTTAAATCAGGCTCATGCGCATTGAATAAAACACTACGATACCCATTAGGTCTACTTAAAAAAGTTAAATATAATAAACGCCAAGAATAGTATGCGGTAAAAAATGCAGAGATTGTTCCTAACCAATATGCAAAACAACTATGAATTGAATACTTTGTATATGCAATCTCTAAAATAACATCTTTTGAATAAAAACCTGTTAAAAAAGGAAAACCCATTAAAGCCATTGATCCTATTAACATCATAGTATAGGTAAATGGTAATAAATGGATCAAACCTCCCATTTTACGCATATCTTGTTCATCAGATAAAGCATGTATTACTGCTCCAGCACTTAAAAATAGTAAAGCTTTAAAAAAAGCATGATTTGCTAAATGAAATAAACTTACAGTATAGTGAGATAATCCACAAGCAAACATCATATACCCTAATTGACTACAAGTTGAATATGCAATCACTTTCTTTAAATCATTTTGAACTAAACCTGTAGTTGCTGCAAAAAATGAAGTTAACGCTCCAAATATAGTAATTAAAATTAAAATATCAGGGGCATATTCAAACATTAATGAACAACGTATAATTAAAAAAACACCCGCTGTAACCATAGTCGCTGCATGAATTAGTGCCGATACAGGTGTTGGACCTTCCATAGCATCCGGTAACCAAGTATGTAATCCAATTTGTGCTGATTTACCAACAGCACCTATAAATAAAAAAAAACAAATTGTTGTTAAAATATCTGTTTCAAAATTTAAAAACATAAATTTAGTATTATAGAAATAAGGAGTTAATGCAAATACAGTAAAATAATCTAATGATCTAAACACTAAATAAATTAACATCATTGCTACTAATAACCCAAAATCACCTATTCTATTTACTAGCATTGCTTTAATTGCAGCTTTATTAGCTTGTATTCTAGTATACCAAAAGCTAATAAGTAAGTATGAACATAAACCAACACCTTCCCAACCAAAAAATAATTGTACGAAGTTATCAGCACATACTAACATTAACATAAAAAAAGTAAATAATGATAAATAACTCATAAATCTTGATAGGTGAGGATCTTCTTGCATATAACTACAAGAATATAAATGCACAAGTGCAGATACTGTAGTAACAACAATTAACATTACAACAGTTAAACTATCAAAATATAATGCCCAATCAGCCTGTAATAACCCACAGTCTATCCATTTTAACAAAGTTAAATGGTAAACTTCACCTTTTAAACCAACGTTATAAAAAGCAACATAGGATAATATACAACTAACAAACATAAAGGATGTAGTAATAATCATAGAACCTTTTCGTCCTATATGGAATCCGAAGAGTCCACTAGCTACTGCGCTCGCCAATGGCAAAAACACTATTAGCACATTCAACATTTTTTCGTTTTATATTTTTATTCTATAACTAATAAACTTTTATCGGTTGTTTTTTAACACCTTTAAGTCTATAATAGTTCCATTATTACGAAGCCAATCATAATAACTATATTTTTGTTGAGTCTGTGTAAAGTCATGAGTTAAGTTCCACTCAATTTCAAGCTCTTTTCCTTTAAAAGGACCTTCACTTACTAACACAGTGTACTGCATAGTATCACCTAAAGTAGTGTATATACTGTCGCCAGTTTCACTAATCCAATTTGCAACACAAATTACCACAATAGGCATAAATGCATGATTTACTCCACATATTTCTGAACACTGTCCATAAAAAATTCCTTCACGTTTTAAATATATAGAAGTTTGATTTAAACGTCCTGGACAAGCATCTACTTTAACACCTAAAGATGGCACTGCCCAACTATGTAAAACATCTGTAGATGTTACTAAAAATCTAACCTTTTCACGTAAAGGTAAAACTACTCGATTATCTACATCTAATAAACGTAAAAAACGAGTATTATCATTAAATGGTATACCAGAATCATTAGGACGAGCTCCTGGTTTACTAAATAAATCATCAAAAGTTAAGTCATTTTCTGATACCATATAACTATCATAATAATGTAAAATTTTATATTTTAAACGACCTAATTCTTCTCCAGAATCTTTGTCTTTATATACACGAACTTCAGAATCTGAATATTCATAACTCCAAAACCATTGATGTCCAATAGCTTTAATAGTTACTTCTGGTACAAGTACTTCATCCATTGCATATAATAATGCAAATGATGGTAATGCAATTAACATTAAAATTAAACTTGGTACAATAGTCCAAACAATTTCTAATGTAGTATGATGAGTTTTAAACATATCACTCACTTTATAACGTGGAGCTAAGATACAAAAATTTTCAGTAAACTCTACTAAACCTTGTCTACTTGCCCAATTAAATTGTAAAATAGTTATTACTAATAACCAAATTACAAAAATACTAACTAATACTAAAAAAAAAGCTAAATCATGGTGTAAGTCAATGATTCCCTCCATTATAGGTGTTGCCGGATCCTGAAAACCTTTTTGATCTGCAACTGGAGCATCATAATTAAAAAAATTTACGTTTTCAATAAAAAACATTATTGCATTTTTAAATAACATTTTGATATTTTCAATAAAATACAAAACCTAGTTACCAAAAGTAACGTTTTGCAGCATCTCCCCATGCATTAATAGGCTCAGGATCTTCATTACCCATTAATTCATATACTTCTTTAAAATTACGAATATTTACAAAAGTTGAATTCCAAGCATCACTACGAACAAAAGCTCCTTCATTATATTTAAACACTAATAAGTTATATACCATATAAAAAAATACACACCCAGATAATAAAGAAATTAATGATCCATAAGATGCTACTTGGTTCCAAAATAAGTAAGCATTAGGATAATCTGGAATACGTCTTGGCATCCCAGCTAACCCTAAAAAATGCATTGGAAAAAAAGTAACATTTACACCTACAAAAATAGTATAAAAATGTAAACGTCCTAACCACTCTTCATACTGTAGTCCTACAATTTTACCAACCCAATAATAAAAACCTGAAAATAAAGCAAATAGTGCACCCATTGATAATACGTAATGGAAATGCCCAACAACATAATAAGTATCATGAAATGCAATATCTAAACCAGCATTTGCTAAAACAACTCCAGTTAATCCTCCAATAGTAAATAATAAAATAAAACCTAAAGCAAATAAAAGAGGAGTTTGAAAATTTAATGATCCTCCCCACATAGTAGCAATCCAGCTAAAGATTTTAATCCCTGTAGGTACTGCAATAATCATGGTAGCGGCGGTAAAGTACGCACGAGTATCTACATCTAAACCTACGGTATACATATGGTGAGCCCATACAATAAATCCTAATACTCCAATTGAACACATTGCGTATACCATACCTAAATAACCAAATACAGATTTTTTTGAAAAATATGCAATAACATGGCTAATAATACCAAAACCTGGTAAAATAATAATATATACTTCAGGATGACCAAAAAACCAAAATAAATGTTGATATAAAACAGGATCACCCCCTCCAGCAGGATCAAAAAATGAAGTATTGAAATTACGATCAGTTAATAACATAGTAATAGCACCAGCTAAAACAGGTAATGATAATAATAATAATACAGCAGTTACTAATACAGACCAAACATATAATGGGATACGATGCATATCTAAACCAATTGCACGCATATTAAAAATTGTACAAATAAAATTAATAGCCCCTGCAATCGATGATACCCCCGCTAAATGTAAACTAAAAATTGCTAAATCAACAGCAGGTCCTGAATGTGCTGTAATACCAGCTAATGGTGGATATACTGTCCAACCAGTACCTACTCCAACTTCTACTAAACTTGAGTAAATTAATAATAATAATGATGGAGGTAATAACCAAAAACTTATATTATTTAAACGAGGAAATGCCATATCAGGTGCACCAATTAAAATAGGTACAAACCAATTACCAAATCCCCCAATTAAAATAGGCATAACAAAAAAAAATATCATAATAAAAGCATGTGCTGTAATAATTACATTATATAATTGATGGTTACCTAATAATATACCATTCCCTACATGCGCTAACTCTAAACGAATAAATACTGATAATAAAGTCCCTACAACGGCAGAAAATCCACCAAAAATTATATATAAAGTTCCAATATCTTTATGGTTAGTTGAATATAACCATCTATAACACCAATTAGTAAAACGTTGAAATACAGATGTAGTTGTAGGTTCAGATACACCTGAAATTTCTGCAGCAGATGAAGAAGTAGCAAAAAACGACTTGAATTGAAAGAAAACTTTAGAAATACTTTGAGAATTATTTAATGATAACATTATATTTTCTTAAAACCCTAGCTACCCCACCAATAAATTGTAATAAATAAAAATAACCACACAACATCTACAAAATGCCAATACCAAGCTGACGCTTCGAATCCAATATGATGAGTTGGTGTAAAGTGGTTATAAAAGTTTCTAAAAGCACAAACAATTAACATTGTTGTCCCGATTAAAACATGAAAGCCATGAAAACCAGTAGCCATATAAAATACTGAACCATAAATACCATCAGCGATAGTAAAAGTAGCGTGAATATATTCATATCCTTGAATAAAAGTAAATACAACTCCTAATAATACAGTTGCTAATAACCCATGACCAACTTCTTGTTTACGTTGAGTAGCATCTTCTAAAAATAATGCATGGTGTGCCCAAGTAACAGTAGCACCAGATGTTAATAATATAACAGTATTTAAAAAAGGGATTTCCCATGGATTAAATGCATCAATTCCTTTTGGAGGCCAAATAGCACCTATTGCGATATCTGGCGATAAACTTGAATGAAAAAATGCCCAAAAGAACCCAAAAAAAAACATTACTTCTGAAGTAATGAATAAAATAATTCCAATTTTTAATCCTTGTTGTACATAAGTTGTATGGTGTTTTTCTTCTTTTGCTTCATGAATAACATCACCAAACCAAAATGATATAGATAAAATAAGTACAATAAATGCATTACCAAATAAGCACATTGCATAATTGAATGAATGCATGTATAAAACACCTCCTGTTGTTAACATAAGAGCTCCTAACGATGTAACTAATGGCCAAGGAGACGGGTTTACTAAATGAAAAGGATGTTCATGAAGATTTTTAATAGTACTTTTAGTTGCCATTTAAACTAAAATTTTAAAAATATTAACCTTTATATTTATTAGTTAATGCAGTTAAGAAAGTACCTAATTTAGTTTCAATACTTTCAGTTAATGAATCTGCTGTAGCAATTTCATTTAAAAGGTCTGAAGAAATTGTATTTAATAATTCAACTTCATACTGACGAATAGAAGACACAGGAATAGAATCTAAATATCCTCTCATCCCAGAATAAATAATAGCGAATTGTTTATCGATAGATAATGGAGTATATTGTCCTTGTTTTAATAATTCAATTAAACGAGCCCCTCTATTTAAAGTTTGTTGAGTAATAGGATCAAGATCAGAACCAAATTGCGCAAAAGCCTCAACTTCACGGTATTGTGCTAATTCTAATTTTAATGACCCAGCAATAGCTTTCATAGTTTTACGTTGAGCAGCAGAACCTACACGGCTTACAGATAAACCAACATTAATTGCAGGACGAATACCTTTATAAAATAATTCAGCTTCTAAGAAAATTTGACCATCAGTAATTGAAATTACATTAGTTGGAATATATGCAGATACATCACCAGCTTGGGTTTCAATTACAGGTAATGCAGTTAATGATCCAGCACCAAAGCTATCATTTAATTTTGCTGCACGTTCTAATAATCGAGAATGTAAATAGAAAACATCACCAGGATAAGCTTCACGTCCTGGAGGTCTACGTAATAATAAAGACATTTGACGGTAAGCAACAGCTTGTTTACTTAAATCATCAAATACAATTAATGAATGCATACCATTATCTCTAAACCATTCACCAACAGCTGACCCAGAATATGGAGCTAAAAATTGTAATGGAGCAGAATCAGATGCAGTTGCAGCAACAATAGTGGTATAATCAAAACATCCCATAGTATTTAATACAGTTACAATTTGAGCTACAGTTGAACGTTTTTGACCAACAGCTACATAAACACAATATAATTTTTTAGATTCATCATTTTTAAATAAATCATTAGTTACTTTTTGATTAATAATAGTATCAATAGCAATTGCGGTTTTACCAGTTTGACGATCACCAATAATTAATTCACGTTGTCCACGTCCAACAGGTACCATACTATCAACAGCTTTTAATCCAGTTTGCATTGGCTCATGTACAGATTTACGAGGAATAATACCAGGAGCTTTCATTTCTACTAAACGACGCTCTGAAATATTTTCTAAAATACCTTTTCCATCAATAGGATTACCTAATGCATCTACAACACGACCTAGTAAAGTACGACCAACATTAATATCTACAATAGCTTTAGTACGTTGAACGCTTTCACCTTGTTTAATATTACGATCATTACCAAAAATTACAGCACCAACAGTATTGTTTTCTAAATTTAAAGCCATACCTTTAATACCACTAGCAAACTCAATCATTTCTCCAGCACGTACATTATCTAAACCATAAATTTGAGCAATACCATCACCCACAGATAAAACAACACCTTGTTCTCCTAAATCAGTTTCTAAGTTACCAAAAATAACACTTAATTGATTTTCTAAAACTTTAATTACTTCAGGAGTTGATCTTGATTTTACTTTATTTTTATTTTCAACAGTACCTTGTTTAACAGATACAGTTGATTCAGCTTTCTGTTGACCTGCTTTCTTAGCAGCGGTAGCTTTTACTTGTTTTTTTACTTTATCTTTTTTATTTGAGTTTACGTCTTCATTTAATGTGTTTAAAAGAATCATAGTAGTCATAATATATTAATATATTAAAACTTTATCTCACTAAAAAAGTTTTGTGGATAAATTAAATTTAAAACGCCTTCATTAGTTAAAAAACTAAGGTCAGCAACATAACTAGGAAAATAAAATACTAAGTATTCATTAAATACAAAAGCATCAAATAAATAATAAATTGATACAATAAAAATTAAAAATCCTAATGTAAATGGTAAAAAAATTTTCCACCCAATAGACATTAATTGATCATAACGATATCTAGGTAAGGTTGCACGTACCCATACAAAAGTAAATGCAATTAACACTAATTTAATCGGTAAAAATATAATATGCCAACCACCTAAAAAATAAATTACAAATAAAGCAGACATTATTAACATATTTGAGTACTCTGCTAAAAAAAACATAGCAAAAGTAATTGAACTATATTCAGTATTATATCCAGCAACTAGCTCAGCTTCTGCTTCAGGTAAATCAAATGGTACTCTATTAGTTTCTGCTAACATAGAACAATAAAATACCCAAACCAGTGGAGCTAATGGAAAACATAACCAAACAGTTCGTATTTGATATTCTATAATATCAATAAAATTAAAACTACCTGTAATAATTACAATAAACACTAAGATAAACCCTAGTGCAACTTCATATGAGATCATTTGTGCGGTTGATCTTAAACCCCCTAAAAAAGCATATTTTGAATTACTTGCCCAACCAGAGATAATCACACCATATACTCCTACCGAAGAAATTGCCATAACAAATAAAGATGATAAATACACATCTGAAATTATTATTCCTTCATGAAATGGAATAAATACCCAAGGTAAAAACCCTAAAACAAAAGTCAATACTGGTGCAAATACAAATAAAAATTGATTAGCAGATACAGGAATGATTATTTCCTTTAAAATTAATTTTAAACCATCCGCTAATGGTTGTAATAACCCCCAAACACCAACAACATTAGGTCCTTTTCTTCTTTGCATAGCAGCCATAACTTTACGCTCAATTAAAGTATAAAATGCTACACAAACTAAAATACCAACTAAAACTGTTAACACGGTAAGTGCATGTTGTAAAAACATAAAAAAGCCATTAGACTCGTTTAATTGTTCAAACATGTAATTCGATTCAACATTCTCAGCCAGATCATAAAAGCGGCTTATTTCCGCTTCTTGTTCCATATTATAGACTAGGTTTTTTTGTTCAAGGCTTTCATCGCCCCCTGTCATATACACCTTGTGTCTTACTTTTTCTGCATTGTTGTACATTATAGCGTACTTACTTGCCATATGATCTTCAATAGTCCCTGCCAATATATTATCAAGTGCACGTAAGGTTTCTTCCTCAACTGCAGGATCTACGATTTCTGTAGTTATGTTTGAAGTACCTTCCGCACGAACACTATTAAAGATGTTACCATATAGCTCATTATTTTTTAACTTTTCAATAAAATTTGTTATAATTGTCATTTTTTTATTCAATTAAAAAAGGGTGAAATTTGGTATCCAAATTTCTGAGCCCAAGTAGATTTGAACTACTGACTTTACACTTATCAAATGTACACTCTACCGCTGAGTTATGAGCTCCAGTTTTTTTATCTCCACTAATATATATTTTACAATTAGTTTTTTTTTATAGTTTTTAATACAATTGTTTGATTGAAGTTTTTATCAATTTGGTGAAAACCATCTTGCATACGCATACCTTCCCAGCGTATAAGTAAAGTTAAAGCAATTGACCCTATCATTGAAATTAATAATAATAACCCTGATACGATAAATACCATAAAATACTCAGTATATAATTTTGAACCAATTAAAGCTAAACTATCACTCATCTGATACTGTTTGATAGGATTTATGTAATTAATATCATTAATTAAAAAATCCATAGTATCACTAAATGCTTGTATACCTTTTGGTTCATAAACAAAGATTAAATAATAACAAAAAAAACAAATTAAAAATATATAAAACTTATAATTAAAGCGATTAGTTACTACAGAATCTTTGATGTTTAACATCATAATAACAAATAAAAATAGCACTGCGATCGCTCCTACGTATATTAGGATATATAATAATCCTAGAAATTCTAGCCCTAATAATAATAATACAAAACTACTTAATACATAAATAAGTATTAAAAATAATACTGAACGTACAGTATTTTTTGATAAAACTACTTGTAATGATGATATAATTATCCCTATAACACATAAATTAAAAAATATATTTTCTAGCATTTTTGTTTTAAATTTTTTAACCGTACTTTTTTCCGTTATTTCTTTTTTTTTAGAAAAAAATATGGGTATAACTCTACTGTAAGCCCACAAAATACTACTTACAATGAACTTTATATAAATTGCGCAGTATTAATTTTATATATAACTTTTAAAATTAATATTTTTTTTTACATAAATAAATAATTAAGTTAAATCGAATATATTAGTATTATATAGCTAAATATTTTACAATACTTACACTTATAACCTATCAATGTAATGATCTATTACAATTCTATAAAAATTATTTTTAAAAAGATTTTCTTACTTAATATGCATTCAGTAATTATATCGTCCTGACGTGGCTTCATAGCTATGCTTTTGGCAAAACAACTATCTCACTAGAGGTCAGTCTTACTCGGTCCTCTCGTACTAGAGTCAGATTTTTTCAATTTTTAACAATTACGGTAGATAGGGACCAAACTGTCTTACGACGTTCTAAACCCAGCTCATGTACCACTTTAATTGGCGAACAGCCAAACCCTTGGAACCTTCTTCAGCTCCAGGATGTGATAAGCCGACATCGAGGTGCCAAACAACTCCGGCGATAGGTGCTCTTAGGAGTTATAAGCCTGTTATCCCCGGCGTACCTTTTATCCGTTGATCGATAACCTTTCCACACAGTATTATCGGGTCACTATGACCGACTTTCGTCCCTGTTTGACTTGTAGGTCTCACAGTCAAGCAATTTTTTACCATTATATTCAAAAAATAATCTTAAAGATTATTTAGAAATTACCTTTGTACACCCCCGTTACTCTTTAGGAGGCCACCGCCCCAGTCAAACTACCCATCATACACTGTCAATAAATTTTATTTTAGCTTTAAAAAATTAATAAAGTGGTATTTCACTGACGCTTCAATAAATAACTAGCGTTAAAATATCATAAGCTCCCACCTATGCTACATAATTAATTTTCTAATAGCAATGTATAACTATAGTAAAGGTGCACGGGGTCTTTCCGTCTAGCCGCAATTACTCTGCATCTTCACAGAGAATTCAATTTCACTGAGTCAGTATTGGAGACAGTGGGGAAGTCGTTACACCATTCATGCAGGTCGGAACTTACCCGACAAGGAATTTCGCTACCTTAGGACCGTCAGGAATACGGCCGCCGTTTACTAATGGTTTAAGTCAATGCGTTAACATCTCCTCTTATGTACTTAGCACTGGGCAGGTGTCAGACCCTATACATCATTTTACAATTTAGCAGAGTCCTGTGTTTTTATTAAACAGTCGCTACCCCCAATTTTCTTCCGTCATTTTTTCTTTTACAAAAAAAAATATTTATATAATAAATATTCGACACTTTTTCTCCCGAAGTTACAAAGTTAATTTGCCGAGTTCCTTCAATACTGTTATCTCAAGCGCCTTAGTATATTCAACCCATCAACCTGTGTCGGTTTACAGTACGGTTTTCAAAAATATTTTACTTAAATAAAATTTTCCAGTACCTTATACCTCATTAAAATAATATATCCAATCAATATTTTAATAAACTATAACGCAGTCAATTATTTAATAAATTTTTAAAAATTTTATAATATCAGATAAATCTTCATCAACTTAAATTTTCATTTTCATCTTAGAAACCGATTAACCCTATGTACCCTATTTCAAACACAGGAAACCTTTGATTTACGGCGACATTGTTTTGTCACAATGTTTTTCGTTACTTATACTAACATTATTTCTATTGATATCTCCATTTTTTTTAACAAAAAAACTTACGACATACAATATATTCTGCTACCATAATATAATTTTATATTATATTATTTACCAATTCGGTATTTTTATTAAGTCTCCCTACATTTTTGATGCTACATAGCAAAATAAACCAATGATCTACTACGATTTCTTAAAAGAATGGCTGCTTCTAAGCCTACCTTTTGGTCGTCTGCACTACATAACGCTCTTTTTCACTTATAAAAAATTTAAAGACCTTATTGTATAATCTGGGCTGTTTCCCTTTTGACTATCGATCTTATCACCGATAGTCTGTTTGCTATATTTGTTTTAATAATATTCGAAGTTTTCGAAATATCAGTACAGTTTTAAAAACCGCCCTCTATCAAAAAGAGCTCTACCCTTATTAAAACATTTCTATAACACTCTACTTAAATAGATTTCGCAGAAAACCAGATATCTCCAAGTTTGATTAGCCTTTCACCCCTAATTACAAGTCATCCCCGCATTTTTCAACATACGTGGGTTCAGACTTCATATAAATATCTTATATACTCATCTTGCTCATAATTAGATCACTTGGTTTCGGGTATAATTCATATAACTTACTTTATTATAATTTAAAATTCTCTTAAAAACATCTACATTTATAAATTTAAATTTGCTATATAAATTAACTTGTTAGTCCATTATGCAAAAGGTACGTTATTGCTACATAATTTTTTTTATTAGCGTTAACTGCTTATCCATAATCAATTTAAAGAACTTTTCACCACTTAATTAGCTACTTTTCATCATTCCCTCACGGTACTTGTACACTATCGATTTTTATTTTATACTTAGGCTTAGAGGGTGGTTCCCCTATATTCAAACAAAATAAAGAATTCCATTCTACTCAAAATTATAATTTAAGGTATCAATTAAAATTGATACAACATTTTTCCAGGACTATCACCTTCATTGGTATACTTTTCCAAGTATTTAAAATATTATCTTTCAACAAAAATTTATAATTATATGGCCTTTTTTAATCCGGGTTCGCTCACCACTACTACCGGAGTCTCGGTTGATTTCCTTTCCTTCAGGTACTAAGATGTTTCAATTCCCTGAGTATTTTAATTTTTTAGAATTTCTTCTTTAGGAGTGTTATAAATCATCGTCAATAACTACTTATAACATATCGCATTCACGTCCTTAATAAAATAAAATCTAGATATCCTTTAATTACTTTATAAAACTTAATTAATATAATTAACAAGAGAAAAGGGACTCGAACCCATACCGCTGGTTTTGGAAACCAGAATTCTACCAATTAAACTATTCTCTCTATATATATATATTACTTTTTTTTTTACCCTCTTAAAAAATTTAAATTATCTAATAGTATAGTTCGTGTTAATCTATTATGAACAACTAGTATTGCTAACCCAGCAGCAGCTTCAGCAGCAGCAACAGTTAAAATTATTAAAGCAAATACTTGCCCACCAGCATCTTGCAGAAATACTGAAAATAATATAAATAATAAGCTTACTCCTAATAATATTAATTCTATTGACATTAAAACAATTAAAATATTTAATCGTGAAAATATAATACCAAAAAACCCAATAAAAATTAAAAATAAACATAAAAAAAATACTTGTGAGAATGTCAATGAAGTAGTAGCAAAAAAAGTACTTAAGCTTTCTGTTAAATAATCAAAAACTAATTCTTTTTTCTCTACTAAATAATTATTCCATAACTCATCTGTTATTTTTTCTGAAAAGGGGATATCAAATTTGTATAAATCATTAATCGCATCCATTCTAGAAGCACCTTTACCTGCAATAGCTTCAATATTACATTTTGAGTCAATAAATTTTCCGTCTTTGTCATAAAATCTATTCGCAAACTCTTGGATAGTTACTTTTACCCCATCCTTTAATTCAATTGTTGGTGAATTTACCCCATTATCGTAATTGTTTATATTTTTATAATTAAATAGCATTTTGTGCTTTACCTAGAGGGGGAATTGAACCCACCACACAAGGATTTTCAGTCCAATGCTCTACCATTGAGCTATCTAGGTTTTAAGTTAATAAATATATCAAGTTATATATTTATTACTCCCTATGGGATTTGAACCCATGTTTTTACCGTGAAAGGGTAATGTCCTAACCCCTAGACGAAGAGAGCTTTATTTAAAAAATTTAATTTTATAGCTTACTTTTAATTAAAAAGCAAATAAAATTAAAAAAGCCATCATTAAACCAAATAATGCAATTGCTTCAGTTAATGCAAAACCTAAAATTGCATAAACAAATAATTGTTTTAACATGAATGGATTTCTAGCAACAGCTTGCATTAACCCTGCAAATACAGACCCAATACCAGCTCCAGCACCTGCTAATGCTATGGTAGCTAAACCTGCTCCAATTAATTTTGAACTTTGTAATAACATAGTTTTTAAAAATATTTAATTTAAAAAATGTATTATTAGTAGAAAGTAATATTTAAAATTAAAAGTTGATTTTAAAATTAAATATTCTCTTATAACACTACTATTTAAATTTTAATAGTTATTTTCAATCATAACTATATATAAAGATACTATCAACTACTTTATTTAAGATAATAAATTTATACGATAAACTTATTATGCAAGTAATGGGATTCGAACCCATAGCTTTTGTTTGGAAGACAAACGATTTAGCCATTAATCGATACTCGCTTTATTTTATATATGAGCATATTAAAATTTTTATCTAATTTATCTTTTTATACTTAATTTAATTTTAATTTTGAACTTTAAATACAATATTTATAGATAAGTTTAAAAACGAATACTTAAAATACTTTACACAAAAAGCTATTTTTAATCTCTTTTTAATTATTAATTATGTTTTTTTAATCTCCTGAGCAATAAAAAAAGTAATACTTTAATAAATTTTCCTTTCTCCAGCCGCAAATTCCTCTACGGCTACCTTGTTACGACTTCATCCTAGTCACTTAACAAATTTTCGTTAGCTTTCATTATAATATTTATTCCACAAAATAACTTCTACTATACTTCAAATAAATCAAACTTCCAGAACGTGACGGGCGGTTTGTACAAGGCTTGAGTACAAATTCACCGTAGCATTCTGATCTACGATTACTTACGATTCCAACTTCATATTCTCAAATTTCAGAGAATAATCCGAACTAAGGGAGAATTTAAAAGATTTGCTCCTAATTACTTAATCGCCTCTTTTTGTTAATTCCCTTTGTAGCACGTAGGTAGCCCGGTCCATAAGGGCCATGAAGACTTGAAGTCCTCCTCTCTTCCACAAAGCTTTCACTGGTGTGTATTTAATATAATTAATAATTATATTAAAACGAGGGTTTCGCCCGTTTTATAGGACTTAACCATACATATTAAACACGAGCTGACAACAGCCATGCAACCCTGTCATAATCTTTTAAAATATTTAATTCATCATTAAATATATATAATTATTTGTCAAAGACCGGTAAGGTTTTACGCGGATTATCGTATTAAACCACATGCTCCACCGTTTGTGCAAGCCCCCGTCATATCCCTTGAGTTTCAATCTTGCGATCATACTCCCCAGGCGGAATGTTTAACACGTTAGCTTTAACACTGAAAAAAAAATTCCAACATTTAACATTCATCGTTTACTGCATGGACTACCAGGGTATCTAATCCTGTTTGCTACCCATGCCTTCGTGCCTTAATGTCAGTTTAGAGCCAGGTAAATGCCTTCGCCTTTGGTATTCCTTCTAGTATTGCCGAATTTTACCTCTACACTAAAAATTCTATTACCCCCTCTCTAACTCAAATTAACTAATTTTAAATAGGTTCTAATTATTAATAATTATACATATAATTATTTATTAGACTTTATATTTAATTAAATCAATCACCTACGCACCCTTTACGCCTAATAAATATGAATAACGCTTGCCCCCTCTGTATTACCGCGGCTGCTGGCACAGATGTTAGCCAGGGCTTCTTGCTTTAATTAATGTCATTATCATCATTAATGAAAGGAGTTTACAATCTTATGACCTTCCAAATCCTCCCACAGGATATTGATGGATCAAGCTTTCGCTCATTGTCCAATATTCCTCACTGCTGCCCCAAAATGGGTTTGGGCCGTATCTCAGTCCCAATGTGGCTGACCGTCCGTTAAGACCAGCTAAAGATCGACGGCTTGGTAGGCCCTTACCCTACCAACTACCTAATCTTACGCAAGCAAATTTAATAGCAATAAATTTTTCAATATATCCTGTATTTTATCCAGGTCTATTAAGTATTTTCTTACGCGTTACTCACCCGTTCGCTACTAAATAATTTAAAATAAATTATTTCGTTCAACTCGCATGTGTCAAGCATATCCTCAGCGTTCATTCTGAGCCAGGATTAACTCACTATTTTTTATTTATATTTAAGAATTAAATCTTAAATAATAGAAAACTTTTATTTATAGCTATACGGATAGTTCTATGTATAATCTAATTTAATAAAATGTAAAAAAAACTCTTAAAATAAACATTTTTAGTAAATAAAAATAAACTAAAAATAAATATTTTTAATAATATTTCAAATGTGGAAAATGGATTCGAACCATTATTTCTGGGTCATGAGCCCAACGGGTTACCTTTACCCCATCCCACAAGATATTTTTATAAAAATTTAGATTTTACACTAAAAACATATAGTACCTTTCTCTACTATTTTAGCTTTATATTTAATATTTAAACGAGATAGAAACTTACTTTTTAATAGATATAAAAAATAATAAAAATCAAATAAGTTTGTTTTTAATAAATATTTATAACGTAAAACCTCAAACTGTTCTTTAGACTTTTTAAAAACAAAAGGAGCTCTTGGTACAGTAAACTTTTTTCTTTTTTTTTTGTAAAATTTATATACTCTTGTTAATGGTTTTATTTTTAACATTGATAAAAAATATTTCTTATTTTTCAATAAATATAAAAAATCAAATTTTACATATAAATTTTTAAATAAATATATGTACAATTTTTTATAAATTTCTTTATAGTAACTCTCTAAATAAATATATATAGGATCATTAATTAAGCGTTTGTATTTAATAAAAAGCATTTATAATTTATTTTACTAATTCCAAGGGTTTACAAAGTCAAAATTTCTGTACTCTTGTGCCAATGATACAGGCTCGTATACAATACGTTTTTTACTATCATCATAAAATAATTCTACATACCCTGTTAAAGGAAAATCTTTTCTTAAAGGATGTCCTTCAAATCCATAATCAGTTAAAATACGACGTAAATCGGGATGAGTTACAAAAAAAATACCAAACATATCCCATACTTCACGCTCCATCCAAGAAGCCCCAGCAAATAAACCTGTTATTGAATATAAAGGATCAACTTCATTAGTTTCAACACTTAAACGTAAACGAACATTATAATCAACAGAAAGTAATAAATAAATTACCTTAAATCTATTTTTTTTCCCGGGATAATCAACTGTTACTATGTCAATTACAGATGTAAATAAAGTATTTGTATGCATAGCTAAAATATATAATAAAAAATAACAATCAATTGTATTGCGCACATGTAATTCTAATTCATATTTATCAATAGTAATTTTTTTTATTAGTGGTTTACAAATAGATAATATATAATCTACTTGTTTTAGTAGTAATGAAAACTTTTTAGTTAAAACTTTTAAACTATTGTTTTTATAATTTTTTAAATAATATTTCTTCATAATTAAAAAATTCTATTTCTTATATTAAAAAATTAACCTTAAAAATATTGCAAACATACCTAACTTTATAAAATTAAAATTTTAAACATATGAAAATTTTTTGGGTCCATTGGGAATCGAACCCAAGACCGGTGGATTAAAAATCCAATGCTCTACCAACTGAGCTATGCACCCCTTTATAATTGGGTAATAACGGATTCGAACCGCTGACCTTTTCGGTGTAAGCGAAACACTCTACCAACTGAGTTAATTACCCCGTATGTATTAAAAAGTAAGGATGGGACTCGAACCCACGACTCTTAGATTATGATTCTAATGTTCTACCAACTAAACTACCTTACCTTAAAATAGTCATACTAAATATTATATTAATATCTAATTAATAAATTACGTTCAATAATACCAATAACAGGTACTAAAATAACAAAAAAAAAAAA
>JAYMFV010165803.1:0-43218 GCA_036784875.1 Internoretia fryeana | reverse complement strand
AAAATACCGTAAAAAAATAGGACATAGACAAAAAATGACAAGATTATTGATTCATAAAATCGAATAAAAAAATTTTCTCATCATTTCAAGATTATAATCTTCTCGATAAAAATTTAATAGTAATGAGTAAATCATTCCATATGTCGATCACTTTAATTAATATAACTAGTATATTGATTTAATTATAAAATATAAACTTGGAGTATAAATAATTGTGTCTATTGGAATATTTGGAAATAAAATTGGGATGACGCAAATTTTCGATAAGAACGGTCTCGCCTTACCGGTTACAGTAGTAAGTGTTGGTCCTTGTTTTATTACTCAACTTAAAACAGAAAAAATTAACGGCTATGATGCAGTTCAAATTGGGTATTCAAAAGGTCAGACTTCTAAATTTAATAAAGCAGAATTAGGTCACTTAGAAAAGAATGGATTACCTCCTTTATTTCATTTATGTGAATATAAAGTCACGAATTTAAAAGATTATTCATTAGGGCAAATATTAACTGTCGATAACTTTAAAGTTGGTGAGTTTGTTAATGTTACTGGGAAATCTGTTGGTAAAGGCTTTAGTGGTAATCAAAAACGACATAAATTTAAGCGCGGACCAATGACTCATGGTTCAAAAAACCATCGAGCTCCAGGATCTATTGGACCAGGGACTACTCCAGGTAGAGTCTTTCCTGGAAAATTAATGGCTGGGCAATTAGGAGCAAAAAAAATTACTGTATCTAAATTAGAAATTTTAGGTATTGATGGGAAACAAAACCTTTTAATTTTAAAGGGTAATGTTCCGGGGAAACCAGGGAATTTATTAAATATTCTTATTTCAAACTAATATTCGGTATTATTTTTGTAGGTAACAGACAGAAAAGCCGGAAATCGTTGGTAGGACGTACCGAGTAAACTTAAGAGTGGTTTACTAAATATTATTATTTCACACTAAATTACTTAATTAAATAAGGTTTATCATGATCACATTTTTGGACTTTTATAAACGCTTAACGGGAAAACCTAGTCATAGAAAAGATAAAGTTTTAACTTTTCCGACTAAACTTTTGAATGGTGAGACTAGTAAAGAAATAGTAACCTTAACCTTACAAGTAAAAGAAGGGCAAGAAACAGAGAACTATAATATTTACCGTGCATATATTGCACAAAGAACTAATGAACGACAAGGTACAGTAAATACTTTAACGAGAGCAGAAGTTAAAGGTGGAGGCCGTAAACCTTGGAGACAAAAAGGAACTGGTCGAGCGCGTGCAGGATCAAACCGATCACCTCTTTGGAAAGGTGGAGGTGTCTCTTTTGGTCCGAAACCGAAATCATATACTAACAAACTAAACCGTAAAGAATGGCAATTAGCTGTAAGAGGTTTAATTATATTAAAACAACCAGTCATTACGATAATAGATCATGATTTTACCTCTTTAATTAATAAAACTAATGCTTTTATTAATTTATTCCAAACATGTGAGATAAATTTTTCTCAAAACATAACATTTATTGTACCAAAAATAGAAGAAAGTTTATTTAAGGCAACAAAAAATATAAAAACCATTAGTTTAATGCGTGCAGATACTTTAAATTTAATAACACTTTTAGGGTCTGACCATTTATTTATTAGTAAAGATAGTTTAAAAATAATCGAGGAAACGTATAATGGCTAGAATAAATTTTAGTTCAAGTATTGATTTGATCAAATACCCCCTTATAACTTCTAAAACAAATTTATTATTTGAAAATAACCAGTATACCTTCTTAGTAGACCCAAGACTAAATAAAGTTAGTATAAAAAAGGCTATTGAGTTTTTATTTAATGTTCAAGTAATTAAAATTAATAGTTGTAATCTACCTAAGAAAAAACGTCGTGTAGGTCAATTCACCGGTGTTAGACCACGTTATAAAAAAGTAATCGTTAAATTAGCGAAAGATAATAAAATTGATCTCTTTTCTAATAACTAATAAATAAACTATTAAATAAAGAGGAAGAGGAGAGACATTTATGGCTATTCGGATTTGTAAAGTTTATACGGTTGGTACAAGAAATACTGTTTTTTCTTCGTTTGATGAAATCACTAAATCAAAACCAGAGAAAAAATTAATTGGTAGGAATCATCGAAAAAAAGGTCGTAATAACCAAGGTTTAATTACAACAAGGCACCATGGTGGGGGGCATAAAAGACGTTACCGTATTATAGATTTTAAGCGTAAAAAACATAATATTGCTGGCTTAGTCTTTGCTATAGAATATGATCCAAACCGTAATGCTAGGATCGCATTAATTCATTATGAAAATGGTGATAAAAATTACATTATTTGTCCAGATTCTTTAAAAGTTGGCAATAAAGTCATGTCAGGTCCAAATGTCCCTATCGAAATTGGGAATGCATTACCTTTAGAAAAAATACCTTTAGGTACTTCTGTACATAACATAGAATTATCTTACAATAAAGGTGGTCAAATTGTTAGAGCAGCAGGAACTTCTGCACGTATTTTAGCAAAAGAGAGCGACTATGTCACATTACGTTTACCATCGAAAGAAATTAGAATTATTCATAAGAACTGTTATGCCACAATCGGTAGTGTCAGTAATAGAGACCATAATAATATAAAATTAGGAAAAGCAGGTCGCAAGCGCTGGCTTGGTATTAGACCAACAGTCCGTGGTTCCGTAATGAACCCTTGTGATCATCCTCACGGTGGTGGTGAAGGACGGGCAACAATTGGTAGACCAAAAGCATATACACCTTGGGGTAAAGCAGCGCTTGGAGTTAAAACAAGAAAAAAAGAAAAGTATAGTGATATCTATATAGTTCGTTCTCGAACTTAAAATTAAATATTCTTTTAAATATTTTTATAATTTTATCCCTAACTAAATTTATGACGAGATCTTTTCGTAAAGGCCCTTTTATAGCTTACCATTTGCTACAAAAAATTGAAAAAATGAATGAAACAGGTAAAAAAAAATCGATTAAAACTTGGTCACGTTCATCTATGATTATCCCATCAATGATTGGGCATACTATCTCAGTCTATAATGGTAAAAAGCATATACCGCTGTTTATTTCTGATCAAATTATTGGGCATAAACTTGGTGAGTTTATACCGACAAGAAACTTCCGCTCACATATTAAAAGTAGTGATAGACGATTAAAAAAAAAATAAAATTTAATAAATAAATGGAAAACAAACAAACAGCAAAAGCTGTAAGTAAGTATATTAGAATATCGTCCCATAAAGTTCGACGTGTTTTAGACCAGATTCGTGGGCGTTCTTATTTAGAAGCCTTAATGCTATTACAATTTATGCCATATAGAGCTTGTGGTCCTATTTGGCAAGTATTAAATTCAGCAGCGACAAACGCAGAGAATAATAATGGTTTAAATAAGGAAGACTTAATCGTTAAAACTGTTTTTGCGGATCAAGGCCCAGTCTTAAGAAGATTTAGACCACGTGCTCAAGGCAGAGGGTACCAAATTCGTAAACCAACCTGTCATATTACCATAATTCTAGAAACTACTAATTAGTAAATTCATAAATAAATCTTTAATATAATTAAAACTAGACGAAATTATGGGACATAAAACGCATCCTTTGGGCTTTAGGCTAGGAATCGTACAAGAAGATAGATCATTATGGTATAGTGGAACAAATTCTTATATCTCTTTTTTAAAAGAAGATTATAAAATCCGTGAATATATATACCAATTTTTACTTTTAAATAAAGTTGGTTATTCAGGGATTACCAAACTAATTATTAAACGTGACGAAACAAAAAAAAGAATATATATTGAAATACAATCAGTAGTTCCTGGTCGTATAGTAGGTAAATCTGGTGCATTCTTACGAACACTAGACCAAGAACTTAGTATTCTTCTAAAAAATAGGAAAGTTTTAATTAATATTGTTGAGATCACAAAACCTTACACCGAAGCTAGTATATTAGTTGATGTTTTAGTGAAAAAGCTCGAGGAAAGGGTATCATTCCGTATGTGTATTCGAGAAATTCTAAAACGTTATAGAACAGAAGATGAGCTAAAAGGAATTAAAGTTCAAATCGCTGGTCGTTTAAATGGAGCAGAAATTGCTAGAACAGAGTGGGTTCGTGAAGGACGTGTACCTCTTCAAACTTTACGTGCTAATATTGATTATTCATATAAAACTGCTCAAACAACATATGGTATTCTAGGAATTAAGATTTGGCTTTTTAAAAATGAAATATTAACAAAAAAAATTATTTAAAAAATTTAACAAAATGCTTAGTCCTAAAAAAACAAAATTTAGAAAACAACACCGTGGTAGATTGAAGGGAAAAGCATCAAGAGGGAATACTATTAATTTTGGGGATTATGCGATCCAAGCATTAGAACCAACTTGGTTAACCTCACGCCAAATTGAAGCTACTCGAAGAACAATAACTAGATATACAAAGCGTGGTGGTAAATTATGGATAACAGTTTTTCCAGATAAACCCATAACTGCTAGAGCTGCTGAATCAAGAATGGGTTCAGGGAAAGGATCAGTTGAATATTGGGTTGCTGTAGTGAAACCAGGACATATTTTATTTGAATTAAGTGGGGTCCCTTTAAAACTTGCGAAAGAAGCATTACAAATTGCTTCTTATAAGTTACCAATTAAAACAAAATTCTTGACAAAAACAAATTAAAAGAGAGAATTAAAACTTGATATGAGTCTACCAAAAATCGATGAAATTATAACGTTAAACCAAAGTGAACTAGATGATGAAATATTGAATGTAAAAAAAGAATTGTTTAAATTACGTTTACGACGTGGAACAAAACAATCCTTTAAATCACATCAAATAAAGCATAGTAAGCATAGATTAGCACAACTGCTAATGATAAAAAAAAGTGATAAATCGAGATTAGCAATACAAAAGGAATTTAAAAAAATTAGTAAAGAAGGACGACGAATGTATGGTTAAACTGCAGAGACTTGGTATTGTAATAAGCAATAAAATGCAAAAAAGTGTTGTTGTTGCCGTTGAATATCGTTATAAGCATAAATTTTATTCAAAAGTTATAGTGAGAACAAAACGTTATTTAGCCCATGATCCGGAAGATAGTTGTAATATTGGAGATGAGATTTTGTTAGAAGAAAGTAGACCATTAAGTAAAAAGAAACGTTGGATAGTTAAAGAAATATTAAATAAAGCAGTAATCGTTAATTAAGGTTTTAAAGATTTATTATGATACAACCACAAACGTATTTAACGGTAGCCGACAATACAGGTGCAAAAAAAATTATGTGCATTCGTGTGCTAGGAGGTCGACGCAAATATGCAAAACTTGGTGATATTATTATTGGCGTTGTAAAAGAGGCAACACCAAATATGCTAACGAAAAGATCTGATATAGTTAAAGCTGTCGTAATTAGAACAAAAAAAGCTGTTTCAAGAAAGGATGGTACTAGTATTAGATTTGATGATAATGCTGCTGTTATTATTAATATTGACAAAAATCCTAAAGGAACAAGAATTTTTGGTCCAATTGCAAGAGAAATTCGAGATAAGGATTTTACTAAAATTGTTTCATTAGCTCCTGAGGTTATTTAAATGAAAAAAAAAGCTACTTTACAACTAAAAGTACACGTTAAACTAGGTGAAAAAGTAAAAATAATTTCTGGGAAAGAAAAAGGGAAAATAGGTCTTGTGAAAAAAATTTTGAAGCAAAAGAATAGACTTATTATAGAGGGGGTTAATATAGGAATCAAACATATAAAACCTTCACGACCCGGACAAAATGGAGAAATTAAGAGGATTGAGTTCCCCATCCATAGCTCAAACGTATCACTTTATCAGGAGTAATTTATTATGATAAACAATAATGAAATAAAAAAAAAAAATTTAAGACTCCTATATAAAGATTTAATATTTGCAAATTTAATTAAACAATTTGATTATAAAAATAACCACCAAGTTCCAAAATTAGTTAAAATCCAAGTTAATCGTGGGTTGGGTGTAGATGGTCAAAATAATAAAACATTACAAAAATCGGTTGAAGAAATCCGTTTAATTACAGGTCAGCAGCCAATTTTAACAAAAGCAAAAAAATCTATAGCAGGCTTTAAAGTCCGAGAAGAAATGACTTTAGGGATTACTGTTACTCTTAGAAGTAGAAAAATGTACGCTTTTTTAGAAAAGTTAATTCATCTAGTTTTACCAAGAATTAGAGATTTTCGAGGCTTAAGCTTAAAAGGATTTGATCGTAATGGTAATTATAATTTTGGATTAAAAGAACAATTAGTATTCCCTGAGATTAGTTATGAAAATGTCGATCAAATAAAAGGTTTAAATATTTCTATCGTAACAACAGCAAAAACAAAAAATGAGGGAATTGCTCTTCTAAAGGAATTTGGCTTCCCATTAACTGATTAAAAAGGAGTATTAAAATATAGTGACCACAGATATTATTGCAGATACATTAACTCGTATTAGAAATGCAAATATGGTTCGTCATCAAATTGTTCGGGTGGTAAATACAAAAATAACATTCTCCGTAGTAAAAATTCTAAAAGAAGAAGGTTATATTTCTAATTTTGAAGAGATTGAAATCTCTAATAGAAAATATTTGTTGCTTTGTTTAAAATATCACACTCAAAAACGACAACCAATTATTACAGGTATTAAAAGAATAAGTAAACCAGGTTTAAGAATCTACGTGAATAAAAGTAATTTACCTAATGTTTTAAGTAATTTAGGAATAGCAATATTATCCACTTCAAAAGGTATTCTAACTAATAATAAGGCAAAAAAATTAGGCGTTGGTGGTGAAATTATTTGTTATATTTGGTAATAAAGGTTTAAATTTATATGGGAAGAATAGGTAAATTACCAATAAAGGTACCATCCAATGTTCAAGTTGAAATAAATCAAAAAACTGTTCAGATTTCAGGACCACAAGGTAAACTTTTTAGAACAATATCAGACTTAATTTCTGTTGAATTACGTGATAATATTATTTATGTTAACAAAAATGAAAATACCAGGATTGCTAATCAGCTTTATGGTTTAACAAGAACGTTAATTAATAATATGGTAATTGGTGTTTCACAGAAATTTGAACGCACACTTCAGCTTGAAGGAGTTGGATATCGTGCTCAATTAAAAAATAAAGATTTAGTTCTAAATTTAGGTTATAGCCACCCAGTTTTAATATCAATACCTTTAGGTATTGATATTAAAGTAGAAAAAAATATTGGAATAATTATTACAGGATTTGATAAGGAACTTGTGGGTCAATTAGCTGCAACAATAAGAAATAAACGTCCTCCTGAACCATATAAGGGTAAAGGTATATTATATAAAGGTGAAATTATTAAACGTAAAGTAGGAAAATCAGGTAAATAATAAATTATGGGAAAACGAGAAAAAAAAAGAATTAAGGGCAATAATATTAAGCCACGTTTAACAGTATTTCGTTCTAATAAACATATTTATGCTCAAGTAATTAATGATTCTGATTCAACAACAATTACGAGTTGTTCTACTTTAGAATTAGAAGTTAAAGCAAAATGCGAAAAAACTTCAAATAAACTAGCATCAAAAATTGTTGGGGAGATTATTGGAAGTAGACTATTAGAGCAAAATATTAAAGATATAGTTTTTGATAGAGGGAAAAAATCCTACCATGGTAGAATTAAAGAATTAGCGGAAGGTGCGAGACTAGTTGGGTTGAATTTTTAATAGTTGTAATTTTTAAATATAAATTTATTGAATCTTTTAGCACATTTATGACCACTCAAAATAAAGCAGATAGTTGGGAAAAAAGAGTAGTAAAAGTTTCTCGAGTTTCTAAAGTAGTAAAAGGTGGTAAAAAAATTAGTTTTAGAGCAACAGTTGTAGTTGGTGACATGGTAAATCAGGTTGGAGTTGGGGTAGGTAAAGCTGAGGAAGTTAGTACAGCGATAAAAAAAGCTGAAACTGACGCAAAAAAAAATGTAATTACTATTTCTATTGCTGAAGGCAAAACTATACCGCATGCTACAATTGGGGTAGAATGTGGGTCCAAGGTTTTTATCAGACCGGCTGTTCAAGGCACAGGTGTTATTGCTGGTGGGGCTGTACGTATTGTTTTAGAATTAGCCGGAATTAAAAATATTCTTTCTAAACAACTTGGTTCGAATAATTCTTTAAATAACGCTAGAGCTACTATAACGGCTTTAAAAAGTTTAGATACGATTAAACAAGTAATGGAAAAACGACAAATCTCTCTAGAACAAGTATTAGGCAAATAAAAATTTGAAAATCTTTATGAAAAAAATACTTGTTACCATAAAAATAATATCTATTTATTTATTTAAATTTTTTCATGAATTTACAACTACGAAGTAAAAATACCCCTTCTTTTCAACAACGTTTTTTTTTAACAATTGGTTTACTTACTTTAGTTCGGGTTGGAAGCTTTGTACCTTTGCCTTATATAGATATAAAAACTTTTTCTCCTTTATTAGAACCAAACACATCAACAACAGCAGTTGCGACAATTTTAAATAGTTTTTCTGGGGGGGGTAATGCCTCTTTTAGTATCTTAAGTCTTGGTATTTTACCTAATATAAACGCTTCGATAATAATTCAACTTTTAACGACAATCAGCCCAACTCTTTTAAAATTACAAAAAGAAGAAGGTGAATATGGTCGACGTAAACTTACAGATTATACAAGGTATTTAACGTTTTTTTGTTCTATTATTGCAAGTATTGTTGCAACCTATAGTTTTCGCCCCTTAATATTTAATTGGAATATTTTTGTTTTAGCACAAATAAGTTTGACTTTAATGGCTGGATCAATGATCATATTATGGTTTAGTGAGTTAATTACTAAAGATGGTATTGGTAATGGTACCTCAATATTAATTTGCTTTAATATTGTTTCTAATTTTCCTGATCAACTTCGGGCTATGGTTATAGTGTTATCAAAACAAAATATTCTAATTAGTGTTTTTATTAGTGGTATTTTTTTATTAACAACCGTTGGGTGTATTTATATAAATGAAGCAATGGTAAATATACCATTAGTTTCAGCAAGCCAATTATCAAGAAATGTGAATAAATTTTCATTATGGAGTGAAAGTAATTTACCTCTTCGAGTTAATCAAGCGGGTGTAATGCCGTTGGTATTTACTTCCTCAGTTATGGTCATTTTATCGTCTTTTACGAATTTTCTATATGGGCAATTAATTAGTGTTGAGATCTTTTCTTTTTTAAATTATCTTTCAACAAATGTAACTTTAGTTATTGGAAAGATTTTTTATTGGTCCGCGTATGGAATTTTAGTTTTTTTCTTTACCTCGTTTTATTCTACGATTCTTTTAGACCCAAAAGATATGACAGAGCAATTCCGTAAGAATTCTGTAACTATAAAAGGTATTCCTCCTGGTAAAGCTACAAAAAGTTATTTATCAATTACTATTAAAAGGCTAACTATTTTAAATGCTATTTTTCTTGTGGTTGTTCTTGTACTTCTTAATGGCTTAGAATATTTACTACCAGTTAGTGATTTAAATTTACGTGGTTTTGGTTTAACTTCTCAACTTATCTTAGTTAATGTCTTAGTAGATACTTTTAGAAAAGTGCAAAACTTATTAAATGCTGAAAATATGTTTTAAGTAAAAACAAACAAAATCACTTAAAGCTAAAAATTATAAAAATTATATAATTTATTTAAATATGAAAGTTAGACCCTCAGTAAAAAAGATGTGTGAAAAATGTAGGATTATAAGACGTCATGGTAGAGTGCAAGTAATTTGTAGCAATCTTAAACATAAGCAACGACAAGGTTAAATTAAAAAAGAGAATGGAGATAAAATATGGTTCGATTTCTTGGGAGAGATCTATCAAATAATAAAAAAATCAAGTATGCTTTAACAGCAATTTATGGGATTGGTCTATCTCGAGCAAAAGAGATTTTAGACAAAGCAGGATTAGAAAATGTTGACGAAAAAGGAATTAGAACTAAAGATTTATCTGATGAAGATATTAGTAATCTCAGAAAGGTTTTAGAAAAAGATTATCAACTTGAAGCAGATCTATACCGTTTAACAAACTTGAATATAAAACGTTTAATGGAAAATGGTTCGATTAAGGGCCGTAGACATCGAGCAGGGTTACCAGTTCGAGGACAACGAACAAGAACTAATGGAAGGACTCGACGAGGAGGAAAAAAAACAGTGGCAGGAAAAAATAAATAAATAAATTATATAAAAAATTTAATCCCAGATTGGGAGATGTAAAAAATGAAAAAAAAAATAAAACGAACTATTGTTACTGGTACTATGCATGTTCACGCTACATTTAATAATACAATTGTAACCATAAGTGATCTTAATGGAAATACATTATCCTGGGCATCCTCAGGGACTGTTGATTTTAAAGGTTCTCGCAAGGGTACACCATTTGCTTCACAAAAAGCAGCTGAAAAGGCTGCTTTAATTGCTAAAGAAGCATATGGTCTTAAGAGACTAGAAGTTGTTGTCAAAGGCTCAGGACCAGGCAGAGAACCTGCTATTCGAGCTGTTTACCAAAAAGGAATAAGAGTTGTTTCTATTAAGGATGTAACATTTATTCCTTATAATGGATGCCGCCCACCAAAACGAAGAAGGGTTTAAAGCTATTATCTTTAAAAAATTCTTATTAAATAGAATGTAATAAGCTATACTGAAGATAAGAAAGAAATATAAAAATAAGGAGATCATCGATGGAAAACATTAGCAAATGCAAATGTGTCGACTCAGATTTATTAAGCCCTAGTGAGCTTTATGGGCATTTTGTTTTTACTTCATTAGAACAAAGTGAAGGTAGTACAATTGGTAATATGTTAAGACGGGTTTTATTATCAAATTTGTATGGGCTTAAAATTACCGGTGTCCGACTTCCTGATGTAACACATAACGAATTTAATCTTTTAGAGGGTGTGCGTGAAGATTTCCTTGAGGTTATTTTGAATCTAAAAGAAATCATTTTGCAAGATGGAAATCAATGTGGCCAATCTTATCATGGTTTACTAAAAATCCAAGGGCCAGCTGTAGTAACAGCAGGTGCGATAAAATTTTCTAAGGGCATTCAAGTATTAAACCCTAATAACTATTTATTAACCATTTCAGATGACTCATTCGTTGAAATACATTTAAAACTAGAACACGGTAAAGCTTATGTTTTAGCAAAAGATCAAAAACTTGAAGGGTCCACCTATTTTCTTCCTATTGACTCTAATTTTGCACCAGTTATAAAGGTGAATTCATATGTAAAAGCATTGCCTCAACATATTGAAAATACAAATGTAGAACTTCACATAGAGATTTTTACAAATGGTAGTTTATTACCTCATCAAGCTCTTATACAAGCAAAGAATATGATAGGGTATATGTTACACACAATTAATAAAATTGAGTTTCCTTGCCTAGGTCAATTAGTTAGTGAAGAGCCAATAAAGATTGAAAAAATAACAGACTTAAAACAAGAGTCTAATAAAGAAAAGGAAAGGGCTCCGGAAGAGGTCGTTAGAGTTAATAAAGAGAAAAAAAAAGACCCAAAAGTAAAAAATATAATACCTGATAATCAATATATAGAAGCTATTGAAGAGAAGACACCGGAAGAAAAACTATTAAAAAGAGTAAATGATATGGATAATGGTTCCCTAGAATGCTTAAATTTATCAAACCGGGTAATTAAAGCGCTAAAAAAAGCTAATATCAATTTTACTTGGGAACTAGTCGATTATGATTCCGCTGGACCTCCTTATTTAAAGGATATAAAAGGCTTAGGCCCAAAATCAATAGCCGAAATCGAAAAAAAATTAAGTCTTTTTTATGAACCACCTTTTTAATTAATAATTTATATTTTTGCAATTTTTTACCCATATTTGACTTTATTCTATAATTTAATATAATTTAATATTCATACTATTATTATGAAAGATACTTTTGTTCCTTCGAAGCTTGATTTAAAACAACAATGGTATATAATCGATGCAAAAGATAAATGTTTAGGACGGTTAGCTACAGAGGTTTCTAATTTGTTAAGGGGTAAGAACAAAACTATTTTTACCCCTTCTCAAGATATTGGTGATTATATTATAATTATCAATGCAAATAAGATAAATGTAAGTGGGAAAAAAAGACTTCAGAAAATATATTTCCGCCATTCTGGTCGACCTGGAGGAAAAACAATTGAAAACTTTGAAGAGTTACAATTACGTCTTCCAGAACGTATTATTGAAAAAGCTATTAAAGGAATGCTTCCTAAAAATCGTTTAGGTCGAAAACTATTTACAAAATTAAAAGTATACAAAGGCGAGGAACATCCCCATATGTCACAAAAGCCTAAAAATATAGAATTAAAATAATTAAAGTTTATGAACAATAAAAACCAAACAAATCCTAATATTTATGGGATTGGTAGAAAAAAAGAATCTACAGCAATTGTTTATCTGGTACCTTTATCGGAAGCAACTTCTCAACTAACATGTGAAGTAAATGGGCATAGAGCAGAACATTATTTTCAACAAAATTTTACTTATTTAAATCAAATAGCTTTACCTTTAAAAAAGGTAAAGTTAGAGAAAAAGTATAAAATTATTGCAAATGTTAAAGGTGGCGGTTTAACTGGCCAAGCAGATTCAATAAGATTAGCAATTGCTAGAGCTCTTTGTAAGGTAGATAAAGTAAATTTCAGACCTATCTTGAAATTTGAAGGCTTTTTAAAACGTGATGCACGAATTAAAGAACGTCGTAAATACGGTTTAAAGAAAGCCCGAAAAGCTTCTCAATACTCAAAACGCTAATTAAAAATTAATATTTTAATATATACTTATTATAAACATTATTTCTATTTGATATGCCAAAAGAAAATATACATCCAAAATGGTTTGATGAAACAAAAGTTTATTATGATGGTCAATTAATTATGGTTGTAGGCTCAACAAAACCTGAGTTACATGTTGATATTTGGTCAGGTAATCACCCTTTTTATACAGGTTCGCAACGAATAATAGATACTGAAGGTCGCGTTGAAAGGTTTTTAAAAAAATATAAGATTGAAAATACAACTAGTTAAAATTAATAAATTAATATTTTAATATATGCCTACTATACAACAACTTATTCGAGTACGTCGTAAAAAAATCCAACCTAGAACAAAATCTCCAGCATTAAAAAGTTGTCCTCAGCGTAGAGGTGTTTGTACTAAGGTTTATACAATTACACCAAAAAAACCTAATTCAGCCCTAAGAAAAGTTGCTCGAGTAAGATTAACATCTGGCTTTGAGGTAACAGCATATATACCTGGTATCGGGCATAATTTACAAGAACATTCTGTCGTTTTGCTTCGTGGCGGGAGAGTAAAGGATTTACCTGGTGTACGTTACCATATTATCCGAGGAACTCTGGATACTATTGGAGTAAAAGATAGACGCCAAGGTCGTTCAAAATATGGTATGAAAAAACCAGTAAAATAAATTAAATAAATTAATAAAATAAATTATGTCACGTCGTACAAATAGAAAAAGAAAATTCCCTAGCGCAGATGCTGTTTATGATAGTTTTTTAGTCAATTTAATGATATCTAAAATTTTAAAAAGTGGAAAAAAGACTGTAGCACAAAAAATAATTTATGAAGCCTTTGACATTATAAAACAAAGAACAAATAATCAACCGTTAAAAATTTTTGAAAAAGCAGTTAAAAACGTTAGTCCAGCAGTCAAAATAAAAGCTAAACGTGTAGGGGGATCTACGTACCAAGTACCAATTGAGGTAAAAAAGTTTAGGGGTATTAATTTAGGGTTATGTTGGATTATCCAATTTGCTAGAGCTCGCTCTGGCAAAACTATAGCAATAAAATTAGCAAATGAAATTATTGACGCATCAAAAGGTTCTGGGAATTCAATTCGTAAACGAGATGAGACTCATAGGATGGCAAGATCAAATAAAGCTTTTGCACATTTCCGTTCGTAATCATTTTTATTAATTAAATAATATTTAATTAATCGCCAAAAGTAAAAGATATAATATAAAATAAGGAGTATATAATATGGCTCGTGAAAAATATGACCGTACAAAACCACACATCAATATTGGAACAATTGGACATGTAGATCATGGTAAAACTACATTAACTGCTGCCATTACTGCTGTTTTATCATTAGCTGGAGGCTCTAATGCAAAAAAATATGAAGATATTGATGCTGCCCCTGAAGAACGTGCGCGTGGAATTACAATAAACACTGCACATGTGGAATATGAAACAGAAACTCGTCATTATGCCCACGTAGATTGCCCAGGTCACGCAGATTATGTTAAAAACATGATTACTGGTGCAGCACAAATGGACGGGGCTATTCTCGTTGTTTCAGCAGCTGATGGACCTATGCCTCAAACACGTGAGCATATTTTATTATCTAAACAAGTTGGGGTACCTCATATTGTTGTTTTTTTAAATAAAGAAGATCAAGTTGATGATCTTGAATTAGTTGAATTAGTTGAATTAGAAGTAAGAGAATTACTTTCTAATTATGATTTCCCTGGTGATGATATACCTATTGTTACAGGCTCAGCATTACAAGCTCTTGATGCTATAAGTACTGAACCTACTCTAAAAAAAGGTGATAATAAATGGGTTGATAAGATTTATAGTCTAATGGAATCAGTTGATAACTATATCCCAACGCCAATTAGGGATGTAGATAAAGCATTTTTAATGGCAATTGAAGATGTTTTTTCAATTACTGGTCGAGGTACAGTAGCTACTGGTAAAATTGACCGTGGGATAGTAAAAGTTGGAGAAACAGTGGATTTAGTTGGGTTAGGTGATACAAAATCAACAACAGTAACTGGTGTTGAGATGTTCCAAAAAACTTTAGATGAAGGTGTTGCTGGTGATAATGTAGGAATTTTACTACGTGGGCTACAAAAAGGTGAAATTGAACGTGGGATGGTTTTAGCTAAACCGGGAACAATTACTCCTCATAATACATTTGAATCTGAACTTTATATTTTAACGAAAGAAGAAGGTGGACGTCATACTCCTTTCTTCCCAGGATATAGACCTCAGTTTTATGTCCGAACAACAGACGTTACTGGAGAAATTTTAAGCTTTATTACTGATGAAGGTGAAAAAACTTTAATGGTTATGCCTGGCGATCGGGTTAAAATGACAGCCAAATTAATTTCTTTAATTGCTATTGAAGAAGGTATGAGATTTGCTATTCGTGAAGGTGGTCGAACTATTGGTGCTGGTGTTGTTTCAAAAATTATTCAATAAATACTATTTTTATGTCAAAAGAAAAAATACGCATTACTTTACAGTCTTTTAATCATTTAATTTTAAATGAATGCTGTAAAAAAATATCAGATGTTTTAGCTAGTGAGCAATCAGTTCTAAAGATTGCAGGTCCTATCTCTTTCCCTACAAAGAAAAGATCTTATTGTGTTTTAAGGTCTCCTCATGTGAATAAGGATTCTCGTGAACAATTTGAAATCCGTCGATATAAAAAGATCATTGATATTGAATCAAACTCAAAAGAAATAATAACTATTTTGTTATCATTAGAACTTTCTCCTGGTGTTTCAACAGAATTGTATAATTATAAATAAATAAATTTATTTATTTATTTGATTTTAGTAGCAGCATAAATTTTAAGGTTTAGTTTTAGTTTTTAACTTAAACTAAACCTTAAAATTTATGCTGTTACTAGTTCTTCTATTTTAAAATTTGCTGTATTTGTACCACTATAATTGACTTTAACAAATCTTACTATTACAGGGTAATTTGAAGCACTTTTCTCGACAACAACAACTGTCCCGATATCATTATACCAATATGATTCTTTTCTTAAAATACGTACTTTTGATCCTTTTTCTACCATAGTCTTCCTCTTTTTTAAATATATTAATGAATAGTTATAAAATAGATTATATATCACTTAATTACAAAGTTTACATAAAATTTTTACTTAGTTGTTTCTCAAGACAATAAATGTTAATAATAATTTATTATTAACCTATGCTAAGGAGAAGCATCTATGAAAAATCAAACACTAAGAAATTTTATTATAGTTTTAGTCGGGGTAGCACTTATTTCAGGTTTTGTTTATTTAAAGTGGGATAATTTTACAGACTTAGCAACTAATTTAATTAACTTTAAAAATAGTCACCCAACAAAAATCATTTCATATGATACGTTTTTACGTTATTTAGACAGTGGTGATATCAAAAAAGTAGATTTATATGAAAATGCTGAAATAGCAGTATTTAATGCTTTTGATTCATTAGATGGTAGCTTTATAAAACCAGCCTCACCCATTTCATTTGACACAGGTTTTGCAGTTTTAAATAATTTTTTATCGAGCGATGAATTACAACATGTAGGTGTAAAAATACCTGTTAGGAATTCTTCTTTAATTTTAACATTACGCGAGTACAAAATAGATTTTACCGCATACCCTATTGTAACTTTTGAAGCTTTTTGGCCTATTTTAAGTGTTTTATTAATACCGGTTTTACTTATAGTTGTTTATCGACTTTTTTTCTCTGAAGGTAGTAATTACGATTTTTTTGGCAATATCCGTAAAGCTCGAGCAAAAATTCAATTAGATGCTGATACTGGTGTTTTATTTAGTGATGTTGCTGGGATTGATGAAGCTAAACAAGAATTTGAAGAATTTGTATCTTTCCTAAAAATGCCGCAACTATTTACAGCTGTCGGCGCTAACCCACCAAAAGGGGTAATAATTGTTGGGCCTCCAGGTACTGGGAAAACTTTGTTAGCAAAAGCAATTGCTGGAGAAGCGGGTGTGCCATTTATTAGTATTTCTGGATCCGAATTTGTAGAAATGTTTGTGGGTATTGGGGCGTCACGTGTTCGTGATTTATTTGAGACGGCTGAACGAAATTCCCCTTGTATTTTATTTATCGATGAGATTGACGCAATTGGAAGACAACGTGGTACAGGTGTTGGTGGAACAAATGATGAGAGAGAACAAACATTAAACCAAATTTTAACCGAAATGGACGGTTTTAAACCTACAAGCGGTATAATCGTTATTGCGGCTACAAATAGAGCTGATGTACTAGATTCTGCGTTATTACGTCCTGGTCGTTTTGATAGACAAATCACAGTATATTTACCAAATATTTACGGGCGTATAGAAATTTTAAAAGTCCATAGTCGAAATAAAAATATCGATTCAAAAACTTCACTTAAATATATTGCACAACGTACTGCTGGTTTTTCTGGGGCAGATTTAGCTAATATTCTTAACGAAGCCGCTATTTTAACAGCTCGAGCTAATCTTGAAACAATAACAATTAAACAAGTTTACACAGCAATTGAAAGAATCATTGCTGGACTAGAAGGAGTACTTTTAAATGATTCAAGAAATAAAAGGTTAGTAGCTTACCATGAAGTTGGTCATGCTTTAGCTGGGACATTATTAAAAAATCATGATGATGTACAGAAAGTAACTTTAATACCACGAGGGCGTGCGCAAGGACTAACTTGGTTTACACCAGATGAACAACCCTTAATGACAAGAGGACAATTATCTTCTAGATTAATAGGTACTCTTGGAGGACGAGCGGCAGAAAAAGTTATTTTTGGGAAAATGGAAATAACTAGTGGTGCGAGTAATGACTTTTTTAAAGTAAATTCTTTAGCAAGACAAATGGTTACCAGATTTGGTATGTCTAGTTTAACTCCAATGGCTATGGAATTACCAAAACCTACAATATTTTTTGGGCGAAGTGTACAAACAAGACCAGATTGTTTCCTTGATATTGCAGATAAAATTGATCTACAAATTATTGAAATGGTTGAAGATGGCTTTGAAAAAGCTTGTATTACATTAGAAAGAAATCGTTTATTATTAGACCAATTAGCTACATTATTGACTCAAATCGAGACAATTGATGGAAAAGAATTTGAACAATTTGTAAGTACTTATACAGGTTTACCTACAAAACCTCAATTAAAAATAGTTGAAACTCAAAAAAAAGAAATTAAAGTTGAAGCACAGCCAGCAGTTTCTGAGAATAGTCTTTAATTAAGATTTTATTATTTAAAGATGTACGAATAATTTCAATTGTTCGTACATCCTTAAATAATAAAACCTTAATTCAAATTAAGTACCTAAGCTCTGCCAATCAACATCAACATCATTTAAAATCAATGAAGAATTATATATTTGTAAAATAATTATTAAAAAGACTAAAAAGAATAGCATAGCTATACCCATAAGTAATGTCGTAGCCCAACCTGGTGCTACTTTACCATATTCAGAATTTAAAGGTCTTAAAATATCACCTAGTTTCGTTTTAAAAGCCATAATTTAATATAGTTTAAGTTAATCAATAACAATTTCTTGTAAGTATAATAATTTAATAATTATAAATTTAGTAAAAACTATGGAAACATCTACAATTTTAATAATATTTGTCTCGAGTTTATTAATAGGAATTACCGCTTACTCAACCTATACAGCCTTTGGACCAGGGTCTAAACTTTTAAGAGACCCTTTCGAAGAGCATGAAGATTAATACTTAGAATGTCTAATTTATCTTTCCTTTCTATTAAAAATATTAATTCTTATATAGATCTGAAAGATAAATTAATGTTATTCTTTTAATATTTTAGGTGGATCACGGAAGAATACAGCAAAAAAAAGAACCATTAGTGTTCCAATCAGTAAAACCGCGTATACTAATGCTGGTTGTGAAAGTTGTGAGAAATCTATACCCATATTTTTTCCTTTTAAATTAATTAAAAAAATAAATTACACTACACCTTGTTTACGAGTTGTCTCATCACCTAATTTTTGGAATGCACCAAATTCTACTTGTTCTGTAACCTCTGAACCAATCCCTGTAAATACGTCACGGAATATAGTACGAGACCCATGCCATAAATGACCTAAAAAGAATAATAAAGCTAAATTTAAATGACCAAAAGTATACCAACCACGTGGACTACTTCTAAATACACCATCCGATTCTAAACTTGTTCTATCAAATTCAAAAACTTCACCAAGTTGAGCCTTACGGGCAAATTTTTTCACAGTTGGAGCATCTTTAAAAGATTGTCCATTTAATTTACCACCATAAAAACTTACATTAACACCGACTTGTTCAATGCTGTATTTTGATTCTGCACGTCTAAATGGAATATCTGCACGGATAATACCATCTTTATCAATCAAGATTACAGGGAATGTTTCAAAGAAGGCAGGCATACGGCGTACTGATAATTCTCGACCTTCACGATCTCTAAAAATCGGATGACCTAACCAAGCTTCTGCTATACCATCACCTTTATTCATAGGACCAGATCTGAATAAGCCACCTTTCGCTGGGTTATTACCAATATAATCATAAAAAGCTAATTTATCGGGAAGACTTGACCAAGCTTCACTTTCTGATAAACCTTCATTTAATGATACTTCAACACGACGTTCAATTTCTTGTTGGAAATAACCACTATCCCATTGATATCTTGTCGGGCCAAATAATTCAATCGGTGTTGTTGCTGAGCCATACCACATAGTTCCTGAAGTAATAAAGGCCGCAAAGAATACAGCGGCAATACTACTTGATAAAACTGTTTCAATATTACCCATTCTCAGAGCACGGTATAAACGTTGAGGTGGTCTTAGAGTTAAATGAAAACCACCTGCTAAAACACCGAAACTACCTGCTGCCATATGGTGTGAAGCTATACCACCTGGGTTAAAAGGATTAAAACCTGAAGGACCCCATGAAGGTGCCACTGGTTGTACTTGTCCCGTTAAACCATATGCATCGGAAACCCAAATCCCTGGCCCAAAGAATCCAGTAACGTGGAATGCGCCAAAGCCAAAGCATAATAAGCCAGATAAAAATAAATGTATACCAAAAATTTTTGGTAAATCTAACGAAGGTTCCCCTGTTCTTGGGTCACGGAATAACTCAAGATCCCAATAAACCCAATGCCAAACAGCAGCCAAGAAACATAGACCTGATAATATAATATGAGTATAAGCTACTCCTTCATAACACCATAAACTTGCAATTGGCTCAGATCTTTCTCCAGCTATATCCCAGCCTGTCCAAGAATCAGAAACACCTAATCTTGTCATAAAAGGCATAACAAACATACCTTGACGCCACATTGGATTTAAAATTGGGTCTGAAAAATCAAATATAGATAATTCATATAACGCCATTGACCCAGCCCAACCGGCTACAAGTCCTGTATGCATTAAATGAACTGCAATTAGTCTACCCGGGTCATTAAGAACTACAGTATGAACACGATACCATGGTAATGCCATTTATTAGAAGCTCCTATTAAGTGAACATGTTTTTGACTTTCTTACTATCAGATTTCTATAGAAGGGTGGTAACTTTGACAATTTACTTAACCGTATGTATTATATAGTACGTTATTATTTAGATCAAAATAAATTTTGCTTGTACTATTTACTAATTTTATACCAAATATAATAATATTATGTCAGCTACATATAAAGTACACCTTTTCAATGAAGAACACGACATTGATCAAGTTATTGATTGTCCAGATGATGCTACTATTTTAGATACGGCTGAAGAGCTTCAAATTGATCTTCCATATTCTTGCCGTGCGGGAGCTTGTTCATCATGTGCAGGAAAATTAATAAAAGGAGAAGTAAATCAAGAGGAGCAATCTTTTTTAGAAGATGATCAAGTAGATAATAAGTTTATATTAACTTGTGTAGCTTATCCTCTGTCAGACTGTGAAGTTAAATGTCACGCAGAAGATGATATCTTTTAATTATTAATTCTATTTTTCTAAAAATATTAAATGTTTTTAGAAAAATAGAATTAATAATTAAACGAGTATATTATTTTAATGTTACAACAGCGCCTGCTTCTTCAAGTAGTTTTTTAGTCTCTTCTGCTGCTGCCTTTGTAAGGCCTTCTTTAATAACTTTTGGTGTGTTTTCAACTACTTCTTTAGCCTCTTTTAGTCCTAACTCTGTTACAGATCTTACTATTTTTAAGATAGAGATTTTTTTATCTTTAGGGACTTCATCTAAACTTACATCAAACTCTGTTTTTTCTTCACCACCTGCGCTCTCATCGGAAGCTGCTGCTCCAGTATTCATCATCATCACTCCCCCACCAGCAGAAGCATCAACGTCGAAAGTTTCTTCTATAGCTTTAACTAATTCGGCAGCTTCTAATAACGTTAGCGTTTTTAATTCCTCAATTAGAGTCGAAATTTTTTCAGTCATATAGATATTTTTTTTTTAATTTTTAATTCATTTATCAAAAGAGGATGAATTGAAGTTCTTTATAATTTTAAAGCAGAGATATCAAGCTCAATTGAAGGTCCCATCGTACTACAAATATGAAACGTTTTAAAATAGCGTCCCTTAACCCCTGGAGGCTTATTAGTTTCAATTGAATTAAAAACAGCAATTAAATTTTCTAATAAATCGGAATTAGTAAAATCAATTTTACCAATTAATAAATGGACAATACCAGTTTTATCAGCTCGGTACTCTAACTTTCCTTTTTTAAATTCCTCTAAAGTTGACTTCACATCAGTTGTTACTGTACCAGCTTTTGGTGAGGGCATTAAACCTTTTGGTCCTAAAATTCTTCCTAATTTTGCTAATTTTGGCATCATGTCAGGTGTCGCAATTAGTATATCAAAATCAAGATCACCTTTAGTTATTCTTTCGATTAAATCATCAGAACCTATTATATCAGCCAAATCTTTATATTCGGGCGTAATAGTTTCTAAAGGCATTAAGACTGCTATACGTTTGGTTTTACCAGTCCCTTTAGGTAAAATTAAAGTACTTCGTAATTGTTGATCACTATACTTAGGATCAATAGATAAAGAAATATGTGCTTCAACAGATTCAACAAAGTTAGCATTTGCAGTTTCTTTTAGAAGAGTAATTGCCTCAGTTTGGTTATATAAGCGTTTAGCTACTTTTTGTCTATTTTCTTTCGTTCGCTTATTTAATTTCCTCATTCTTTTTTCGACTCGTTATTTAAAATTTTTTAAATGTTATTCTATTATTGAAATTCCCATATTTTTCGCTGTCCCTGCAATAATTTTAAAAGCACTATCTAAATTTGTTGTATTTAAATCAGGTAACTTTATCGCTGCGATTTTTTCTATTTCGCTCTTTGTAATGGATCCAACTACTTGTCTGTTAGGTTCAGAAGCGCCTTTTTTTATATTCGTAGCTTTAACTAATAATACTGATGCGGGTGGTGTCTTTAGTATAAAAGTATATGATCTATCTTCATACACAGATATTTCGACTGGAATAATTAAACCAACCTGATCATTTGTTCTTGCATTATATTCTTTACAAAAAGCCGAAATGTTAACCCCATGTTGACTAAGAGCTGGACCTACTGGAGGTGCTGGAACTGCTTTACCTGCAGACAAAGCAAGTTTTATTATACTAGTTACTTTTTTTGCCATATATATTTTTTGTTTGAATTTAATAATTTTAAAATTATTCATCTTTTAAAATTTCTAGTTTTAGTTCTTCTTGATGCTACGCGTCCTGAAGGAGTTGAACCCTCGACACTAGGTTTTGGAGACCTATGTTCTACCAACTGAACTAAGGACGCTCTTAAGGGTAAATCTTATAACCTCTGCTAATTCAATATTATCTAATTTTACCTCTTAGGTCAAATTAGAAGTTTATGTATAGCTAAAAGCTTATGTTATCTTTCTTTACCAGTCGTTTGTTATTGGTTTTTAGACCAACACAGCACCTAGCATATAAAAAGTTAAGGGCTTTTGTTTAAATAAACCCTTATAAATTAAAAAACCTAAGGTATTTTTGGTCAAAAATTAATGTTGTGGATCCAATTGGACCGTTTCTATGCTTAGCAATAATGAGCTCGATTATATTTTTATCTAATGTTTCTTTATTATAATACTCTTCACGATAGAGCATAATAACAACATCAGCATCCTGTTCAATAGAATTATGAATAATTAAATGGTTAGTTAAATAATTTGAATAATTTGTAATTTGTAAATCATAAACAGGTGCTAATGCATAGTAACTTATTTTATTAACTTTCTCCCATGTTATAGCATACTTATTTAAACTGTTTAGTGATCTAAACCCTATTAATAATTTGGCACTAATAAAATTATGTCTTAGTAGTTGATCAACTTTTTTCCATCCATTATTTGTTAAAATTTTATGATTACCAGTTATCAGTAATGCCCAACCTAAATTACTCTCTAATTTATAAATAGGTTTTTGACCCGTTAATTGTATATTTAAGATTTTTTGTTTCCCTATAAACTTGCCCGTCCAACAAAAAATAGATTTTTTTTTCTTGATTTTTGTTACATATTTTTCATGTAACAAACTAATACAGCCACTCTCTCTTAAATCCGCTAAGATTGGCCTTTTATTTACCCGGCTTTCTACATTCCGGCTTAATTGTGATAAAACAATAATTGGTATGTTTAAATCACGTGCTAGTTTTTTTAAGGCACGTGTAATTTTAGAAAGTTCTTGGACTCGGTTTGAGTTTTGGTCAGCACCTTCTAATAATTGTAAATAATCAATTACAATCAAACTTACATGTTTTGATGACTCAAGATCAATAGTCTTTATTTTTAATTTTATTTCACCGACAGATAAGTCAGGTGTATCATCAATAAAAAGCCTTAATTTGGATAAATTACAGACTGTAACATTTATTTTCAACCACTCTGTTTTTTTGATTCTTGATGCTCGTAACCTCGTATTTGTTATTTCAACTTCAGAGGCTAATAGACGGTATAATAATTGTTGTCTAGTCATTTCTAAACTAAAAAAAACGACCCCAGTATTATGGTTTTGAGCAACATTTTTTGCCAAATTAAAAGCAAAAGCAGTTTTCCCCATTGAAGGACGACCAGCGATAATGATAAGATCAGAGTTTTGGAATCCTTGGGTTATTATGTCAAACTCTATAAAAGTTGTTTTTAACCCAGGCAAGCGTGGTACTCTAAGACCTTCTTCAATTTCTTTTAGAATTTGTTGCAAACCTTGCTCTACACTTATCAAATGTTGCTTTGATTTATTTTGTGATAATAGAAAAAAATTTTGTTCAATTTTTGTAAAAATCGTTTCTAAAGGGATTTCCGTTAAATACCCATCTTCAATTATTTCCTCACCAAGTTTAATTAATGATCTTCTTAAATATTTTTCATAAATTAATGCGATGTATTCGTCAAGATTAGTTATCCTATTAATTTGGTTTAGAAGATCAAGAAGAATATTTGCTCCCCCGATCTTTAATAAAAAACCATTGTCTTGAATCCATGTAATTAAATTTATATAATCAATCGTTTTCCCTTCTGCATAAAGTATTAATAAAGCTTTATAAATAATTTGGTGCGTATCTAAATAGAAAGCTTCAATTGGTAATTTTTCACTAACTAATAAAATTGCCTCAGGTATCGTTAAAATACTACCTAAGACTAGTTTTTCAGCCAATAGGTTATATGGGAGTATTGATTCTACGCCAGATAGTTCTAAATCACTCATAAATCACTTATTACTACAATATTTTATTCTGGTAGGATTTCAAGATTAATTTTGGCCATAACATTTGTTGTTAAAGCAATTTCAATAACATATTCTCCTAATTTTTTCATTTCAGGTAATTCTAATTGATTTTTGTTTAAATCGATAGTCAACCCAACTTTATTTGTTATTAACTCTAAAACATGTTTTTTTGTAATTTTGCCATAAAAGACACCATTCTCCGAAATTTTCTTCTTCGTTGTAAATTTACCAAAACTTTCTAATAATTCTTTAACAACAACACATTTTTTGCTGTACTCTATTTGTTTTATATTCAATTCTTTCTGTTGTGACTCAAATTGATTAATTAGATTAATAGTTGCTACTTTAGCCAGTTTTAAAGGTATTAAATAATTTCTAATATACCCAGGTTTTACTTTAATAAGTGTACCTTGTTTTCCTAAATCCTGAACATCCTGAGTTAAAATGACTTGAATTGTTTTTTTCCCCATAGTTTCTATTTTTATAAATTATTAATTTAGATTATTATTTTTTAATAACAATAATAATTGTTACTACTAGTATTGATAATATTATTATTATGTTAATATTATTTTAAGTGGGTAACAGCATTTTATAATATAACTCAATAAAAAAGTCAAATTTTAATTGATCTTTTTTGTCAAGTTGTCTTTTTATTTTTAATCCTATATAGTTCCATATTATTTATAGATATTAAAATAATAGTAATAATTTAATTAGGAGAATTATGAAGGCTATAATACAATTTATTAAAGGGATTGAAGAAACTACTATACCTACGATTAATATAACCCGATCAACTGATGGTACTACTGGGACGGCAACGTTTATTTTTGAAGATGCGAGTTTATTCTATACAGGTATTAATCCTGAAAGTGAAATATCAGGTATGTTTTTAATTGATAAAGAAGGAATATTAAGTACAAAAGACCTTAATGCTAAATTTATTGAAGGCAAACCAAAAACGCTCCAGGCACTTTATATTATGAAAAATGCTGAAGCCTGGGATCGTTTTATGAGATTTATGGAGAGGTACTCAGATGAAAATAATTTAACATTTATTCGAGCTTAAATAATTAATAATTAAAAACTAAATAAAAATTAGGCTCAAACTATTTAATCTATGTATTTATCTATTTTTTAACCATGACAAAAATTTATGTATATTTCCTTAAAGTGGATACAAGAGGTAGTAGGCATACAGAAAGTAACTTTAAATGAATTAGTACATAGATTAACTCTTGCAGGCTTTGAAATCGAGAGTATAACTAATAAAAAATATTTTGAGAGCTGCGACCTTATCCTAGATATTAGTTTTACAGCAAATAGAGCCGACGTATCAAACATAAGAGGTTTAATTACTGAAATAATTGTTCTTTTTACATCTAATTCTTTCTTAGAAATTCCGACTAATTTAGAGGCGTTAGTTTTATTAGACCCACAAGGAAACCTTGATCGCCTTAATCTAAATCAAAGCTTAGAGCTAGAACATGATTTAGATCTAGAACAAACAAAATATAAAGTTTGTCCTATAAGCTCTAACATTAATAACAGACATTTATTGAGTAATAAAGTTTATAAAATTGTTAACAATTATAAAGTCTGGCAAGGAAATTACTCTCTATGGGAATGGTATTTACAAAAAAAATCATTTAATAAAGTTATAAAAAATTTAACTACTAATAACACTCTACATTCAAATGAATGTAGAATATTATCAAACATAACGAGTAAAAGAATTGAAGTAAAATCATCTCCCTATTGGATCAAAAACCGCTTAGAAGTAATGGGGTTTAAACCAGTTAATAATATTATAGATACTATTAATTATTTAATGGTAGAAACAGGTCAAGTTTTTTTTGCTTATGATCTTAAAATTCTAGAAGATCTTATGAGCACAGCAAATTTACACTTTATTATTAAACGTGCAAGTAAAGACTTTAGGTTACAAATTTCCGAATCAAAAACAATAGAATTAAATCATAATATATTAACTTTAACGGTTAATAATAAGATAATTTCAATACCAGGTTTTATTCAAAATTATAATACTATTGTAAATAAAACTACTTCCTATATCTTACTCCAATACGGTCTATATGATCAAAAACAAATAAAACAAGTATCTAAACTTTTAAATTTAAGAACAGATTATTCAATAAAGTCTGAGAAACAAACAGATTTAAATCTTTTAGAACAATCTTATTTAAGGTTGATTCATTTATTTTGGACCCAAAATATAAAATTTGAGGGAGAGTTTAGTAATAAAAATACTTTTAAATATCTTAAAAATGATTTTTCGTTATTCTATAGGTATATAAAACAGTCTGAAAAAAAAATAAAAATCTTTTATAAAAATATTAAAAATTTAACTGGCCCGTATAAGAATTCTAATACTTTAAATGACTTCCAGATAATAAGAAATTTAAAATTACTTAATTTTAAAATTAATCTACAAACCGATAAAAACTGTTCTGTTCTTATACCATTAGCAAGAAAAGTAGATATCGAGAGAGAAGTAGACCTTGTAGAAGAAATTGTAAGGGTTATTGGTTTTAATAAATTTAAACCTCTAACAATAACCAATAATAAATTTGGGTACTTAACTAAGTTTGAAAAACTTAAAAGACGGCTAAGATCTTATTTCTTAAACTTAGGGTTTAATGAGAGTGTGCATTCGATACTAATTAAAAAAGATGCTAAAGATGAAATAAGATTAAAAAACCCTCTATTTAATCAGTCTTCTGTTCTGAGGCTAAGTTTAGTAGATGGGTTAGTAGATAAGGTTGAATTTAATCAAAAAAATATTGGAGAGACTTTTGAGACGTTTGAATTAGGGAGAGTATATAACGTATTATCAGAAGGGGAAAAAAAAGAAACAGAAGTTATTAGTGGGCTTTTCGGAGGTCAAATATTTCACTCATCTTGGGGCGGTGAAAATTCATCGATAAATTGGTTCGAGGCTAAAGGGATTCTTGAAAACCTAATGGAAAAATTAAATTTGTATTTATCAATTGATTGGAATCCAGCAAAAAATTATAGAACAAAATTTCATCCTAATCTTACTACGAATCTATATATAGGGAATCAAAAATTGGGCGTGTTTGGTCAAATACATCCAATTTTAGCTCTAAAAAAAAATATACAAAAAAAGGTATATTTATTCGAGATTAATACAGAAATATTAAATCGTTTTTCAGAAAGTAAAAATTTAATTAATTACATTTCTTATTCTTCTTATCCTATTTCTTATATAGATTTAAGTTTCATAGTAGATAAAGTTATATTTTCTTATGAAATTACAAAAATCATTTATCTACTAGGACAACCATTATTAAAATCTATTAGTTTATTTGATTATTATTCTAATGAACCTATAAAAGAGGGCTATTGTAGTTTAAGTTTTAAGTTAAAATTTCAATCGGATATTCGGACTTTATCTAATGAGGAAGTCCTAAAAATTACTGACTCTATTGTACTATATTTAGAAAAACATTATGATATAAAATTTCAAGAATAGATTTTGTAGGTATCAATTATTAGTCTTAAACAAGCAAAGGAGAAATTATGTCATTAGGTACCACGACATCAAAATTTGATTTTAATAAATTTGGTCTAATCCTGTCAAAATATAGTTATAAAGTAAAAATAAATGATATATTAGCCGGTATTATAGTAGGAGTAGAATCGGATTATGCCTTAGTTGATCTTGGATTAGAGCAAGTTTGTTTTTTACCATTAAAAGAAATTTATATTTCTCCAATAACTAGTATCAGGGAATATCTAAATATTAATTATATTGGAGAATTTTTAATCCTTAATATTAATAATTCCAATCGAATTATTATTTCAATGAAACGAGTGCAATCAATTTATTTATGGAACCGTTTAAGACAAATAGATTTTACGAATATAACTATTTATGCTAGGTTTGCAAAACCCTTATTAAAAGGGAAACTAATAATTTTTAATGATTTATTTTTTTTCGTATTAAATATAAATATTCCAAAATATTATCTGAGGGTAGATAGTAAAAAGCTTTTTATGCCTTTTAAATTTTTGGAGGTTAAAGATTCTTTTCATATTGCGCATCTTAGCTCTAAATTAGCTGTTTTTAATAAGGTGAATAAGAATTTAGTTATTGGACCAACCTATCTGGGGAATGTAACTTCGATTAAATATTTTGGTGTTTTTATTAATATTCTAGGGATCAACTGTTTATTGCACATTTCTGAAATTTTACAAAAAGACAGACAGACCAAAAATCTTTCGTCATTATATAAATTAGGTGATCAAATAAATTTAAAGATTATCTCGAAAGATATTGAGCGAGGTAGAGTTTCAGTAGCTTTAATAAGTTAAGGCTTTAACCTCCACCAACAATTGTGATAATTTCAATTGTATCTTTTTGTCTTAAATATCGGGTTTTATTAGTTAAATTATTATAAATCTTGCCATTATATTCAACTATTACAAGTTCTTTTTGATGATTAAAGAACTCTAGTACATCAAAAATTTGTGAGGGTTTGCTCATATATATCTTATATCTCAAGCCATTTAAGGATATCGATAAAAGGAAAAAATTTATTTTCATTTCTTTAATTTTTCATTCGTATATATATATACAGTATATTATAAGTATTAAGGTGGGTGTAGCCAAGTGGTTAAGGCAGTGGGTTGTGATTCCGCCATTCGCGGGTTCAAGTCCCGTCATTCACCCTCAATACTTAAATTAAAACAGTGAGAGAAACGATGTTAAAAATAATTAAATGCTGGTGTAGCTCAATTGGTAGAGCAACTGATTTGTAATCAGTAGGTTGAAGGTTCAAGTCCTTTCACCAGCTAATCGATAAAAAATCTAATAAAGAGTCTTTTTTACGTTGGAATTTTAAAATTAAATATAAAAATAGTCAATATACAAAGTTACATTTGAACTTAGATCAATAATATTTTTTAAAATCATTAAGAGTATAAACCGTAAAATTATATTACTTTGATGTTAAAGTTATTACAAAACTGAACCCTTGATTGTAGTTGCATAAAAGTATCGATTGCAAGTATAGTTATATCGTGGCAAGTAATATTATGGGCAGTTAGCTCAGTGGTAGAGCGTCTGCCTTACAAGCAGAGGGTCACTGGTTCAAGTCCAGTACTGCCCATTTATTACTTGCCCAACATTATGGGCTCATCGTCTAATGGATAAAGACCGAAACCTTCTAAGTTTCTAATGTAGGTTCAATTCCTTCTGAGCCTGGTCAATTAAGGTAATATTCGATTTCGCGATTAAAATAAAAGATAAAAAAAAATTATTGACATCTTTCAAAAGGTTTAGTATAATTAGGCTATGCAAGTAAGACTTATATCTTTTAGTTCACTTTTACATATTTTATATAGAATAAAATAAATGTCTCATTATACATCTATTAAAACAAAGTATACAAATCCCATAATATTAAAAAAAGTAATAAATAAGCTGGGTCACCCTTACGTAGAACGTAACTTTGATAAAAATATAGAAATTCCTATGAATTTTTCAAAACCTTTAAAAGCTAGCATATATGAGAGTTCAAATTACAATTATTTATCTTTTGAGTTGAAAGATTCATCTTATAATATAATTACAGATTCTCAATCATGGACACAAAAAGAAAGAACTAATTTCTTTTTGAAAAAAATAGAATTAAATTATGGTTATTCTGAAACAATTAGCCAAGCTCTTGAATTAGGTTTTATTAGATCAAAGGTACTTACTAAAAATAAGAAAAATAACAGATTTATTTTCCAAAGATATATTGAAATTAAACGTTAGATACGTCAACTGAATAAAAATCGATTACTAATATTAAGTAATACAACTTGCCTTAAATAGTAATCGATTTAATAAATAAATGAATAAAAGCCGAACAATAATTAGAAGTTATAAACTTCTGACTTTTAAAAACCTACAATATAAAAGCTTTGCGAAGATGTAGAAAAGCTAGATTGAAGAGTTTAAATCAGAAACTATTAAATATTTACTATAAAAAAATTAGAGAACAAATATTAAAAAGGTTAATAAATGATTCTCTAGACAAAGAAAAGGTTTTAGCCTATTAAACTATTTTATATAAATTATACCATTCTTAAAGAGGAATTGACAAAATATATTTTATTAAACATAATGAATCAGTAATGTAAATAAGTGAAGTAAAACATGGAATATTACTAAAAACTTCAATACTAGAAAAAAATTTAGAGTGCGGTAAATTAAAAAATAAAAAATTCAATAATATATATTTAAAATTTGAAGGAAGATAATATGATGACAGATACCAATGCGACATTACAACAACTTGTAAATCAACCATATAAATATGGATTCTCTACTGATGTTGAAATTGATACACTACCACCTGGTTTGAATGAAAAGATCATAAGAAATATTATTAAAAAGAATAATGAGCCAGATTATATGTTCCACTTTAGAATTGGCGCATTAAAAAAATGGAGACAAATGAAAAGCCCTACTTGGGCCAAATTAGATTTTTTGGAGATGGATTACCAAAAAATTGTTTATTATTCAGCACCAAAGACAAAAAAAACTTTAGCCAATCTAGATGAAGTTGATCCAGAAATAAAAGATACCTTTGATAAATTAGGAATCTCATTAAATGAACAGAAACGACTAGCGAATGTTGCTGTAGATGCTGTTTTTGATAGTGTTTCAATTGCAACAACGTTTAAAGAAGAACTCGAAAAATATGGAGTTATTTTTTGTTCAATTTCTGAGGCTATTAAAAATTACCCCCATTTAGTAAAACATTTTTTAGGGAGTGTTGTTCCCTTTGGTGATAATTTTTTTGCTGCATTAAATTCAGCTGTTTTTACAGATGGTTCTTTTTGTTATGTTCCAAAAAATTTAAAGTGTCCTTTAGAGTTGTCAACTTATTTTCGCATTAATAACAAAGAATCAGGACAATTTGAGCGTACCTTAATTATAGCAGAAGAAGGGAGTTATATTAGTTATCTTGAAGGTTGTACAGCTCCACAATATGACACTAATCAATTACATGCTGCCATTGTAGAATTAATAGCATTAAAAAATGCAGAAATAAAATATTCAACGGTCCAAAATTGGTATGCTGGTGATAAAAATGGGGTAGGGGGCATCTATAACTTTGTAACAAAACGCGGTTTATGCATAGGAGAAAATTCTAAAATATCTTGGACACAAGTGGAGACAGGATCAGCTATTACTTGGAAATACCCTAGTTGTGTTTTAATTGGTAATAACTCTAAAGGAGAATTTTATTCAGTAGCATTAACAACGAATATGCAGCAAGCAGATACAGGTACTAAAATGATTCATGTTGGGGCCAATACTAAAAGTCAAATTATTTCCAAAGGTATTTCTAGTGGTTATTCAAAAAATAGTTACCGTGGGTTAGTTAAGATTGGTACAAAAGCTTTGGATAGTAGAAATTTCTCTCAATGTGACTCACTTCTATTTGGAGCAAATGCCCAAGCAAACACATTTCCCTATATACAAGTTCAAAATTCAACTTCAAAAATAGAACATGAAGCTTCAACTTCAAAAGTTGGAGAAGAACAACTTTTTTACTTGTTACAACGTGGTATTAATGCAGAAGATGCAGTTACCTTAATACTCACTGGTTTTTGTAAAATAGTTTTTGATGAGTTACCGATTGAATTTGCTTCTGAGGTTGAGCATTTATTACGCATAAAATTAGAAGGGAGTGTTGGATGAGTAATACAAAAATACCACTATTAGAAATTAGAAACTTGCATGCAAATATTAATAACAATAAAATTCTAAAAGGGGTGAATCTATCCATTTTTGAAGGGGAAATACATGCCATCATGGGAACAAATGGGTCTGGGAAAAGTACACTTTCTAAAGTAATCGCTGGTCATCCATCTTATGAGGTGATTGAAGGAGAAATTTTATTCCAAGGAAAAAATATTTGTGATTTAGACCCAGATTTACGTTCTCATTTAGGTTTGTTCTTAGCATTTCAATACCCGGTTGAGATTGCGGGTGTGGATAACCAAGAGTTTCTAGAAGCAATTTATAATGCAAAACAAGTATCAATGAATCTTCCGAAAGCAAATCCGTTGTTCTTTTATGAATTGTTAAGAGAAAAGTTAAAAATGGTTAATCTCGATGAGAGCTTTATTTCTAGAAACGTTAATGAAGGTTTTTCTGGCGGAGAGAAAAAACGAAATGAAATCTTACAATTTGCTTTGTTAGACTCAATACTGGGTATTCTCGATGAAACAGATTCGGGTCTTGATATTGATGCATTAAAATCAATTTCTGAAACAATTAATACCTTAATGAAAAATAAAAATAAGAGTATAATTCTTATTACTCATTATAAAAGGTTACTGGAATACATAAAACCAGATTTTATTCATGTCATGCAAGATGGACAAATTATTAAAACTGGTGATGCTACTCTAGCAAATTTATTAGAAGAAAAAGGCTATGATTGGTTAAAACCTGTAACTAATTAAATTTTAAATTTAATTAGCTATAAGTATGTTAATTTTTTATAAAGAGACTTTAGTTCAGCTAATAATTAACTACTTGATTAAAAGTGTTTTTAATTAAAAAAAGACACTAAATTAAATAAAGTCTGCTTGGTTAAAAGCTCGACTAGTAATATTATTACTAAAGCAACCATTGCAATACGGCCATTTAAAACTTCACTTTTTAAATAAAACCCCCATCGAGATTGATAATCATTCGACTTCTTAAAATTTTTATCCATAGAAACATAATTTTACGCTGAAAAAGATTGCCATTAAAAATATTTATGTCTTAAATTAAACATGAGTGTTGTACTATATGATTATATCATAGTATTTTTTAAATTTTAAACTTTTTTAGTAAAAATATTATGCTTATACCCATCTGGGATTAAAAACAAATTACTAGTGCTAAGTAGTTTAAAAAATAAATATATACTATAATATAGGGAAATGGTAAGAAACTAATCTCAATCCTTAAAGAAGAGAACCTCAATCTTGTTATATACGTTAGTAATGCGCTATTTTAAAAATGCTTACATCCTTATTCGATTATATTTTTGTTAGAAATTTGACAAGAGACTTATATATACAATATTATTCTATTATAAACAATACCTTATTTTTAGTCATAATATTCTTCCTAAAAATAAGGTATAAAATTTATTAATTAAAATGGGAGAGAAAAATGGGTTTATCATACACAATATATAATTTCGTTAATAATCGTCTGCCTCAAGGTATGGTCTTAGATAATTTGGAGAAGAGAGATTATATGATCTTGACAATACTATTTACAGTACTATTTCTTAAAGGGTATTACTGGGCCTTGTCTATACGTTTCCTTGTACAATGGTTTCCAAATGTTAATCCTTATATTCATCCAATGTTTGGGTTAATAGTTATTACCGATATTTTTTTGAAAGAATTCCAAGGTTTACTTCCAACTATATTCGGTATGGATATGTCTGCAATGATGGCGTTTATATGTTTGGAGTGGATGATACGGACATTAGAGTCGATTATAATTCTGTAGATATAGGCTGCTTCATTTCTAATAACAGTATAATACTTAAAAACCAAATAGATTATATAAAACATATATACTCAAAATAGCAACTTATCAAAAACTTTTAAAATATTACAATAAGATAAACTAAAATATGTTAAAAATAAGATTTAAACGTGGAGGCCGTAAAAAACAACCTTTTTATAAAATTGTAGTGATGGATGTCAAAACAAAACGTGATGGTAAAGTATTGGAAGAATTAGGTTTCTATGATCCAATGAATAAAACTTTCCATATTAACCGAGAACGAACAATTAGTAGAATAGCAAATGGTGTGCAGCCTACAGAAGTAGTAAAGAATTTGTTAAGAAAATCTTCTAAATTTTAATACATTATAAGTAATTTAATTATGGTAAATGAAAATATTTATGTCTTTAAGATTATTTGGAGTAAAAACTATTTGGGCCTAGCTGTAGATAAAAAATTGCAAAATAATTGTACGATGCCTGTTACTACCTTCTTTTTTTGGCCTAGAGAAAATGGTTGGCAGTTATTAAAAGAAGAATTATCTTATAAACCTTGGATGCCAAAAGATGATTCTATTGCTATACTGAATGATTATACAACTATAATAAACTATTGGTTATTAAATGTTAATGAAGTAGAAGGTATAACAAAATTAATACGAGATAGTTCAAAATTAAAGTATGAGCTTTTAGGTAAATTTTAAATTTATCAAGTTTCACTAGAAAAAGGTAGAAACCAAGAATTTTAACCTTTTTTAGTGAAACTTGTTAGAAAAATGAGTGAGATAGGCTTTAAATTATTAAAAGCCGGCGCTGATTAATAGAGTTATTTTTAAATTATTTGTAAGATTCTATTATTCTATAATAATAAATTAAATACCTTCAGCGTGCTAAAGAAAAAGATCAAAGGCACAATTTATCTCAGTATTAAAAGATGAAATTAAAAAAGAAAAGAACATTGTTAGTTTTTTTTATGATTCAGGATTTAGACCCTTTTTTTTTTGAATTACTTATAGATAGCCTAAAAGATTTTAATAAAAAGTTAGTAGTTAAAAAGAAAAAAATTAGAAACTTAAAACAACCCAATAAAAATAGTATTTTATTTCCTATTTATCTAAACCTTTCCTCAACCAAAAAATTAAATATCCAAAAGAATGAGGGAGAAGTTGATAACAAGAGTAATAGTAATCTTTTATTCGACTTAATAAAAGGGCAAAACTTATTAACGAAATCAAATAATAATAAATCAAACCGTAAATCTAACTCTTTTTTTGTTGATAGTTATTTAAGTAGACGCGATGAGATTTGTACATCGCAGATAATAAAAGCTACTCAAATAATAAAAAACTTAAAGAATATTTAAAACTGGGGTAGGAGGATTCGAACCTACGAATGGCGGAGTCAAAGTCCACTGCCTTACCACTTGGCTATACCCCAAAAATAATATATTGCATGAGCTAGGAGGGATTCGAACCCCCGACACCGTGGTTCGTAGCCACGCGCTCTAGTCCACTGAGCTACAAGCCCTATATAAGATAATACACTACTGTACTATCTTATATTGCCACAAACAATTTTTGATTTTATTTTTACTTTGATACAGTATTAATCTATTTGAATCTTCTTTTAAGTTTATTAGTAAATTAATTTTTAATTTAAAAATATTAGTTTAGTTAAAATGGTACGTTATAGAGGGCCACGTTTAAAAATTATTAACCGATTAGGTGATTTACCTGGGTTAACAAGAAAAGTAGTTATAAAACAAGACTCAAATGAACAAAAAAAATCGAAGGATTCGCCATATAAAATTAGACTAAATGAAAAACAAAAATTACGTTATAATTATGGAATCACTGAATCACAATTATTACGATACGTTAAAGAAGCAAGAAGAAGAAAAGGTTTAACAGGGTTTTTATTAATGCAACTTTTAGAAATGCGGTTAGATAATATTATTTATCGTCTAGGGTTAGCTCCAACCATACCCGCAGCTAGACAATTTGTTAGTCATGGACATGTAATGATCAATAAAAAAAGAGTAAATATACCTAGTTTTCAATGTCAACCAAACGATATCATCAGTTTTTCTACAAAACCTAAAACAATCACACTAATTAAATCTAATTTAAACCAGGGGGAAACCTTAGCCTTAAATGATAATATTTCAAGTAGTCATTTAGAATTTGACTCGAAATTATTAACCGGAAAAATTCTAAATTTAATACAACGTAAAGACCTTAGATTTAAGATCAATGATATGCTAGTAATTGAGTACTACTCAAGACTTGTTTAGAAATTAAAAAGTTAACTTTAGCTTTTACCTTCCTTTAAAGAGAGTTGTATTCTCTCTTTTTCTTTTTCTTTTTCTTTATCAATCACTAATCCTTCTCTTGTCGTAGAAAGTTTTCGTGATAAAGACATTTCACTGTTTGATTTAGAAGGTTCAACCATAGGATAACAATTTTCGTCCTCTAAAACATTACATTCCAGTAGAACAGGATCTGTACCTTCCAAAGCATCTCTTAGGGTGCGCCAAATTTCTGATTGGCGCTCAGTATATAAACTTCTTATACCATAAGCTTTTGCAAGAATATCAAATTTTGGTGCCCCTTCAGCCATATTTGAATGTGAATATCTACTCTCATAGAAAGTTTCTTGCCATTGACGTACCATACCTTGCCAATGATTATTAATTACAACGATTTTAATTCGCAAATTATACTTAGAAATTGTTCCTAATTCTTGTAAGTTCATTTGAAAACTTGAATCACCTGTAATACAAATAATGTCTTCTTTTGGGTAAGCAATTGCTGCCCCAATAGCAGCTGGTAAACCAAATCCCATAGTCCCTAGTCCAGCACTCGACAACCACTTACGGCGTCTACATTTTGTATATTGAGCCGCCCACATTTGGTGTTGCCCAACATCTGTAGTAATTATTGCATAAGGTTTAATTTCTGTTATTGTTTTAATAACAGTTTGTGGTAACAATACATCATCAATAGTTTGCGGTAATGGTGAATAGTCGCCAGGGATTGGTAATAATGGGAATTGCTGTTTCCATTTGGCAGTTTGTATAAACCATTCTTCAAACTCCTCACGAAGAGGTTTTTCTAACCAACTATGTTCTGGGCGTGCCATTAGTAACAAAATTTCTTGTAATATTTTTTTTATATCACCTACAATACCAATACCGACATTTTTATTTTTACCAATTTCTGCTTCATCTACATCAATATGAATAATAAAGGCCTTACAAGCAAAATCTTGTAATTTACCAGTAACCCTGTCATCAAACCTAGCACCAACAGCGATCAATAAATCACAATTTGATATAGAAAAATTGGCTGATACTGTACCATGCATTCCGAGCATACCTAAAGATAATCGATTATTTTCATTGAAGGCTCCTTTCCCAGTTAGAGTTGTTGTCACAGGAATTTTATAACGATAAACAAGTTCTGATAATTCTCGCGTAGCCTTAGAACTGATAACTCCACCACCAATATATAATAATGGTTTTGAAGACACCGAAAGTCTATGTAAAGCCATTCTAATTTTGTCGAATTGGTTTTTAACTTTATATCGCCAACCTAGAACCTTATGGATAGTTGTATTATAACAAGGAGTAAATCTTTTTATTTTTTCTAAACCTACATTTTTTGGTATATCAATTAAAACCGGTCCGGGCCTCCCATTTTGAGAAACATAAATTGCTTCTGCAAGGATTTGAGACATAAACCTTGCTTCTAAAACAACATACGAATGCTTAACTAAGGATAAAGTTATTCCATAAATATCAATCTCTTGAAAAGCGTCAGTCCCAAGAAATTGAGTCCCAACTTGACCAGTTATTACTATCATAGGAATAGAATCTAAATAGGCTGTAGCAATCCCAGTAACTAAATTCGTTGCACCAGGACCGGATGTTGCAAAACAAACACCGACTTGTCCACTTGACCTACTAAAGCCGTCGGCTGCATGTGTAGCAGCTTGTTCATGTCTTACAAGATAGTGTTTAATAAATTTTTTTTGTTCCCAAAAAAATAATTCGTCATAAATAGGTAGTATAGCGCCACCAGGATAACCGAAAACAGAATGAATACCACTACGAACCAATGTATCAAACAGAGCAAATGCTCCTGTTTGGATATACAATTTGTCTTCATCAATTTCTTGAATATTTTTTAAAAAGCTAGCTTTTTTTTCGTTATTAAAGTTTTCTTGAGCCCATCTCATTCTTTCTTCTCGCTCTAATTCTCCTCTTATTGAAGTACATCTTTCGTAGATATATTTTGAAGAGTATGTTGTCTTAGTATTACGGTACGGGCTTGTTGAAAAATAATATGTGTCTTGATCTTTTCTTCCCTGCTTTTCTATTTCTTGCTTTTCTATTTCTTGCTTTTCTACCTCTTGATTTTCTACCTCTTGCTTTGTATCATCGCCATAATAAGGGACTAAATTAAAAAATTGTTTCGTTGTCATAAATTGATTATCCTAAATATAATAATAAAATGAGTTAGGTAGACTAGTTTAATCAAAATTAAGCATTTCCTTTAAAATACAAAATAAGGTAATTAAAAAACTAATTAAAAAAATATATATTATTTTTTTATCATTAAATTTTTTTAACTGTGTAATAATAGGGTTTATTACTACTAAAATTAAACCAATCATTGAAGATATAAAAAATCTCGGGTAACGAAGTATATTATCCCAAAAAATCATTTTTTAATCCTTTTTAGCTTTTTTTATTGACATTTTTCTTAATAAGTACTGTAAAATACTTTAAATCAATAGAGAATCTACATTTATAGCTTATAAAATAATTCTTATTTAATTTTAATTTGTTTTTGTTATAATTAATAATTCTAGATCAGAATCATATATTAAAATAAAAAAAAAGTATATTTAAAATTTGAATTTATACAAATTAATATAGTAAAGTAATACCATAGGATAACTTTATCTTATATATCTGACACAAGTCTTAAAAATTTATAAAAAATCTACAATTATGACTCTACTTATTCTTGGAGGGACCGGAACCTTAGGCCGACAAATCGTTAGAAAAGCATTAGAAAATGGTTTTCAGGTTCGTTGTATTGTACGTAATAAAAAAGCTGCTAATTTTTTAAAAGAATGGGGTGCTGAACTAGTTTATGGTGATTTAACAATACCAGAAACTTTGCCTTTTTCTTTCCAAGGTGTTACAGCAATAATTGATGCATCCACTACGAAATCAGAAGATAATAGTGAGTTAATACATGTAGATTGGTACGGTAAACTAATTGTTATAGAATTATCAAAATATATTCAATTAAAACGTTTTATATTCTTATCTATTCTAAATTCGGAAAAGTATCCATATATAACGTTAATGCAAATGAAATATAGAATAGAAAAGTTTATAGAAAGTTCAACAATACCATTTACTATTTTTAAATACGCTGGATTTTTCCAAGGACTTATATATCAATATGCTATACCTATTTTAGAACAGAAACCTATTATAATTACTTTAGAATCTCCAACAATCTCTTATATTGATACGCAAGATGCTGCTTTTTTTTGTATAAAAAGTTTATCTATTAAAGAGACAAAAAATAAAATATTTGCTACTGGGAGCTCCCAAGCTTGGAAATCTGAAGAAATTATTGAGTTATGTGAAAAATTGTCAGGACAAAAAGCAAAAACCCAAAGAGTTCCTGTATTATTTTTTAAAATTTTTAGACAAATCACAGGGTTTTTTGAATGGAGTCTTAAGATTAGTGACCGTTTAGCATTCATTGAAGTTATAAATAATACTCAGAATTTTACTTCTTCTATTAATTATACATATGATTTATTAGATATTAATAGAAAAGAAATATTAGAATTAGATTTCTATTTTCGAGAATACTTTGAAATGATGCTTAATCTTTTAGAGAGATTAAATGTAGGGCAAATAAAAAAAACGAAGACATCTATTATTTGATATATAAATTATGAATCATGCCATTTTTGTTGTAAGAGTCATAGGTGAACCTGTTCATTTAATTTATAAAGACTACGAAACTATTGAAATAAAAGTACAATTCCCAGTTATCCGACAAAAAGATTCTAGGAGTGAATTAACACTTCTTCTTTGGGGTGATTATCGAAATGATTTTTTGAAATATTATAAAGTTCAAGACCATTTAATTATTGAAGGTACATTAACTTTAAAAGGTTATACAAATGGGGAAAATGAAGCGAAGGTTATTGTTAAAAGAATTTACCCATTTTTATTAGTCTAAAAACTAATAAAAATGGGGCAATTTTTTTAATAATAAAAAAAGGTTATAAAATTTTCCAACTTAAAGGTAAGTTAATCAATTGGACGCATTGAAAGTACAGCTTCTGTTTGTCGGTTGATACCTTTTTCAAAACCTGCTGCTGCAGCTCTTGAACGACCAGAATGCCACCAATGGCCTACTAATAAGAAGAAACCTAAGAAGAAATGAGAAGTTGTTAGCCAAGAACGTGGTGATACATAGTTAACAGAATTAATTTCAGTAGCTACACCACCAACTGAATTTAATGAACCTAATGGCGCATGAGTCATATATTCAGCAGCTCGGCGTTCTTGCCAAGGTTGAATATCATTTCTAATTTTGTTAATATCTAAACCATTGGGTCCACGTAATGGTTCTACCCACGGAGCACGTAAATCCCAAAAACGCATTGTCTCACCACCAAAAATAATCTCACCACTTGGTGATCTCATTAAATATTTCCCTAAACCAGTTGGTCCTTGTGCTGAAGCAATATTTGCACCTAGTCTTTGGTCTCTTACTAAGAAAGTAAAGGCTTGTGCTTGAGAGGCTTCAGGGCCTGTAGGGCCAAAGAATTCACTTGGGTAAGCTGTATTGTTATACCATACAAAAATAGAAGCAGTAATACCCATAAGAGATAAAGCCGCTAAACTATAAGATAAATAAGCTTCTCCAGACCAAACGAAAGCTCTACGAGCCCACGAGAATGGTTTAGTTACAATATGGAATACACCACCAATAATACAAAGTGCACCTACCCAGATATGACCACCTACAAGATCTTCCATATTATCAATTGATGCAATCCAACCATCGCCACCAAATGGTGATTTGAAAACATATCCAAAAATAATAAATGGGTTTATAGTCGGGTTATCAATAAATCTAACATCGCCACCACCTGGTGCCCAAGTATCATATAAGCCATAGCTAAATAAATTACCTGGCATAGCTCGTAAAGCAAATAGTGATGCTCCTAAGCCAAGAAAGATTAAATGAATACCTAAAATCGATGTCATTTTATTTTTATCACGCCAATCATAACCAAAGAATGGGAATGACTCTTCTAGCGTATCCGGGCCAATTAGGGAATGATATATCCCACCAAAACCTAAAACTGCTGAAGAAACAAGATGTACAACACCCACAACAAAATATGGATAAGTATTAATGATCTCTCCCCCAGGACCAACTCCCCAACCTAAAGTAGCTAAATGAGGTATCAGAATAAAACCTTGTTCATATAGAGGCTTTTCAGGTATAAAATGAGAAACTTCAAAGAGTGTCATCGCACCTGTCCAAAAAACCATGATACCTGCATGAGCTACATGTGCACCTAGTAACTTACCAGAGACATTAATAAGACGAGCATTACCAGACCACCAAGCAAAACCTGTAGATTCAATATCTCTACCTGCAACAATATTAAAGGGCGTTTCCACGTGGTAAAACCTCCTCAGGGAATACAAAGTTTTCATGTGGCTGATCTTGTGCAGCCATCCAAGCACGGATACCTTCATTTAATAAAATATTTTTAGTATAGAATGTTTCAAATTCTGGGTCCTCTGCTGCACGAAGCTCTTGCGAGACAAAATCGTAAGCTCTTAAGTTAAGAGCAAGCCCGACAATCCCAATTGCGCTAGTCCATAGCCCTGTTACAGGTACAAAAAGCATAAAGAAATGTAACCAACGTTTATTTGAAAAAGCTACTCCAAAAATTTGTGACCAAAAACGGTTTGCCGTTACCATAGAATATGTTTCTTCAGACTGTGTCGGTGTAAAAGCACGGAAGGTGTTTGCAGCGTCACCATCTTCAAATAAAGTGTTCTCTACGGTAGCACCATGGATCGCACATAATAGTGCCCCACCTAAAATACCAGCCACACCCATCATATGGAAAGGGTTTAATGTCCAATTATGAAAACCTTGCAAAAATAATAAGAAACGGAATATAGCTGCAACACCAAAACTTGGTGCAAAGAACCAACTTGCTTGGCCTAATGGGTATAATAAAAAAACAGAAACAAAAACCGAAATTGGCCCTGAAAAAGCTATAGCATTATACGGACGAATCCCTACTAAACGTGCTATTTCAAATTGGCGTAAGCAAAAACCAATTAAAGCAAATGAACCATGTAAAGCTATAAACGCCCATAGGCCACCAATTTGGCACCAACGTGTAAAGTTACCTTGAGCTTCTGGTCCCCATAGAAGTAAAAGTGAATGACCCATACTATTTGATGGTGTTGATACTGCTGCTGTTAAAAAATTACAGCCCTCTAGGTACGAAGTAGCTAAACCATGTGTATACCATGAAGTAACAAAAGTTGTTCCTGTAAACCAACCACCAAGAGAAACATAAGCACAGGGAAATAAAAGTAAACCTGACCAACCTACAAAAACAAAACGATCTCTTTTTAACCAGTCATCTACAAGGTCAAATAACCCACTACGCTCTGTTTGTCCAATTGCAATAGTCATACGTTAATTACTAAATATTGAATGCGAAGAATAAGAAAGTAGATAATCGAAACTTCTGAATAAAAAAAAGTTATATCCAACTTATCTAACCAGCTAATTTATTTATATTAGTTTTATTTGGTTCTAGTAACTTTGCTTAATGAAATATTAAGTATAATTATTGAAATATTTTAAATTTGCTTAATCTCCCCAGGTAGGATTTGAACCTACGACCAATCGGTTAACAGCCGATTGCTCTACCACTGAGCTACTGAGGAATACTATAATGATTAAATACCTTAACATACTTATAGATAA
>JAYMFV010143694.1:0-43814 GCA_036784875.1 Internoretia fryeana | reverse complement strand
CGTCGGCAGTCACTTTTCCATTCGAAACCGATTTTGAGGTCAGCGATGGCTACAGTCTCGGGCCTTTATATTCAGATGCGTGGTGGCAACTGAATCCAGGCTTGGACGTTAGTATCATGACACCTGGCGCGGCGAGTTCACAGGCACTGGACTTCTTCGGGGGCGAAGCAATGACATTGTTTACCGACTCTGGCGCGTCCTCGGTTAGTTGGATCGATTTCTTTATCAAGCCTGTCTATGTCGATGACGAAGAGATCTCTGTTGCAGACTTTCTAGAACTGATTTCCTCTCCACGGTCGACTGCTACTGGCTTCATTCGAGTGCAGAACAATAGCAACGTGGGGGAAATTTATGTGGCCGATGGTTCCACTGGTATATTTGGAGCTGACTGGGTCTTTACGGGGATTTTTCAACAGCTTAATGGCGATATCGCAGTGGACTGGATTCGGCTGACTTACCGTATCGATTTTACAACCAAGCGTTGGGATTTGTTTGTGGACGATCAGATGGTGGTCACAGATCTGGGCTTCCTCGATACTTCGCTCACAGAGCTGTCTAGCTTTACTATCGAGTCGGACAACAATGATCCCACGCAGTTGGACTACTTCTATGCAGGAAACACGAATCCGCTCTTCGCCGATACTTCGAATGATGGCTTGCCAGACGATTGGCTGATTCTTAACGGACTCGATGTTAATATTAATCAGCGTGAGGGTGATGCGGATAGTGATGGCTTGGTAAACTTAGTGGAATATCAAATCGGGACCCGTGCGGATCTAGTCGACACCGATGGAGATGGGATGGATGACTCCGTAGAATTAGACCACGACCTCGATCCTCTCGTCGACGATGGCGGCTTAGACCCCGATGGCGATTGGCTCACCAATGTGGATGAGATAAACTTCGGCCTAGACCCACATGTCGATGATGTTGCTGGCACCGCCGGATTAATACCTCGCGATATCTGGCTGTCGGTGGGTGGGAATTCAGCTAGTAATCTGACCAACCTTAGCGATTTTTCGTCAGGCTTCGACCAGCGCCTATGGCTGACCGAGCTAGCAGTGTCATCATCTGAGAGTATGGGGAATAACTATGGCCAACGTATCCACGGCCAACTTATAGCACCAGAGACGGCGGACTACACTTTTTGGATTGCAGGGGATAACGAGAGCCAGCTTTGGTTGAGCTCAGATAGCGCCCCATTTAATAAGCAGTTAATTGCATCGGTTACCGGTTGGACCAACTATCAACAGTGGGCTAAATTTTCGACTCAACAGTCGGTCGCCGTGTCTCTAGTGGCTGGTCAATCTTACTACATCGAAATTATCCACAAAGAGGGTGCAGGTGGCGATCACGTCGCAGTCGCTTGGGCTTATGGTTCAACGCCTAGAACCATTATTGCTGGGCAGCACCTTCAAGTCAGCATCCCCCATTCCAACGACCAAGACGACGATGGTTTGCCCGATGATTGGGAGCTAGTAAATGGCCTCGATCCCCAGAATGGTTCCGGGCTCAATGGCTCTTGGGGAGACCTGGATAATGACGGATTGGGTAACTTAGCTGAATATCAAAAAGGCGGAATCGCTAATCTAGCCGACTCTGACATCGATTACTATGTAGATCAAAGTGGCAATGATGCCCTCTATAACGGGAAAAGTGCATTCCCCGCTGTGCCGACAGCCGGCGATGGCCCAAAAAGCTCCATCACTTCTGCCATTTCTATAGCGGCCGAGGGTGAAGTCATCCTGCTCCAGTCCGGCACCTACGACGAAACAACTTTTAACTTAAACGGCAAAAACCTAACCCTGCGTCTGAACGGCTCAGTTACTATTAATTAGGGGCGTCTGCCTCATCCTTACACCAACGTTCATATTTTAAAAATTTCTAACTTCAATACCACTATGAAACTCATAACCAAAACAACGCTTAACCTGTTAATTTTAAGCACTCCTTTTGTTGCCTATGCAGAGACACTTACGATTGAAAGTGACCTCGATGTCGTTGGTGACGTCAGTCTTTCTGGGGAGCTCACTGTTGGAGGCGAAACGGTGCTCAATACTGGTAATCTTAATACGACTCTTGGGCTTAATACTGGCGATTCTGTTGTGACGACAGATAGTAATGGTTCGACCAATTTCGGTAATTCCCTTGTCTCTGGAACTAATTCTGTTGCATGGGGCTATGGCGTTTCCGCGCTCGGAAATGGTTCCACTGCTTGGGGGGTTTTGACTTACGCATTTGGAAATTTTTCCACTGCATGGGGTTCATCACGAGCTGGATCTATACTCTCTACTACTTTTGGACGCTACAATATAAACAGTGTACATAGTTCTGATAGTGATGAAAACTGGTATTTTCAGGATTCGATTTTGGAGATTGGTATTGGAACGGACCCACTTATTAATCAGGCAAATGCCATTACTATTTTAAAAGATGGACGAACTGCTCTCGGAAAGCACGTTTCGATGACCGAATTGCGAAGTCAGGAGGAAACACTTCAAGTCCAAGGTCCACTAGTCATTCAAGATTACAAGAATGGATTCGATGCGAATGGAAAGCCTTTAGATGCCAATGGCAACTCCGTCGATTCGACTGAAGGTGCGATCCGTTATACTGGCACAGATTTCGAAGGTTACAAAAACGCTACTGACGGCTGGGTGTCGTTCACTGCGGCTAGCTCAGGGTCTTCCGGCCCAGCGACCACGCTCGTTTCTTCGGATGATAACACTCAAACTGCAATTGCGGTAACTGGAGCTGACTCGACAACTTTGAGCACAACCATTACAGGTAAGGTCGTGTTGGCCACCGCCCAAGGCGACATCTCCATGGGTGCTTTCGGCGCACTGTAATCGCTTAACAGCCAAATATAATGAGGTATCGTGTCCCGATTTTACTTACGCTGACCAGCGCTCTATTTGTTGGAGTCGTCATCGCTCAGACCTATCCTCAGTGGTGGCTTGATAAAGGTGTTGTTTCGTCCCAGCCGCCGGCAGCACCCGGCGAGTCCGGCCACGATCCAGTGACTTACGATGCTTGGATGGCCGACAACTACGCTGTCGCCAATCTCGGGCAGGCCAAGAACCTCGCAAAACACGCCTACAACGCGATGGAAGCCGCGGATGCAGACTCCTCAGGCAGCGCGATTTATAATATGGTCACTGCCTTTTCTGTTCTTCCCAAGGACAACTTCGTTCCGCTCACCATTGGCCAACTGAAGGCACTTTCTGCGCCCTTCTTCAGCGTCATGCACGCAGAGGGTTTTGCAGTCACTCTCGCGGATGGAACTGTCGTGCCTGACGGCAGCTACCCTTGGACTCAAGACACAACTCCCGACAACCTGGCCATCGCCAATCTCGGGCAACTGAAGCATATTTTTAGTTTCGATCTAGAGGACTGGCCCGGGACCACGGTCAGCTTGCTCTCACCATATGGCTATCGCTATTACATTCTAGGGACTGAAATTGATGTAATTGCACAAGCCACAGACCCTGATTCAACTCTGGCCTCTGTCGAGTTCTTTGCAGACGGTTCGAGTATTGGAATTATATCCAGCGGCAACAGCTACCAAGTTAGTTATACTGGAAACACAGCTGCCGAGGTTACCATAAGTGTCATCGCCTTAGATAGTGCCAGTGCTACATTAGCAACAGACTCTCAGGTTGTGAACTTTTCTCCAGATGTCGACATCGATGGCATGCCAGATGCCTATGAACAGACGATCATCGTTGCATCTTTAGCAGATAGTGACCTCACAAATGATTTAAATACAATCGAAGAAGTGCTTAGCACAGACGATTTTGATGGAGACGGAAGCAATAATGGCATTGAAGCAAGCAAAGGGTCCAGTCCTACGGATCCTTCATCTGGAGCGGCAAATGGCGACGACGATGGAGACGGTTTGACAAATGCAGAAGAGGCTGGATTTGGCACAGAAATAGGCAATTTCGACACTGATGGCGACGGGAAGAAGGACGGCGAAGACGGCTGGTCACTCGACGGAAACTTAAGCCCTCCACGCGTTTCTGAAAACTACGTTGTGGTCGATCTTTCAGGCCACCTGCCTTTCCCGACAAGTGCCTATCAGGACTTACGTATTCACGTTGACGATAACGGCGGCACAATGCTTGCTTACCATACGGATTCTTCCGCTTCGGTGAAAAACTTTGTAACTCTCTATTACAATTTCGATGATGTTCTGATACCACCTGCGTTAAACGGCGATATCACCACTTTTTATGAGGCCGGAGATCAAGTGAATAACTACCTTAAATATAGCCGAAGCATGACTCAGATCTTGAACCGACAGGGTAAGCTATCATTTCAAGGGCATTTGGATTATGAATCGATCAATACCGCATTAAGTGAGTTTACCGATCTAATAACTGAACTCGACGTTAGGTACGACACCACCGTAAAACCGCTTGGAACAAGCGTGCCAGTCATACCAGCTGCGCATTTGATTTATGTGACTTCAAGTATAGATCCTGACTATGCGTTTTATAATCTAGAGCTTCACCGCTCTAAGTATACCGACGATTTTGCGGGATCCATGGCCGGTCATGACCCGATCGATCTATATCATTACAGTTATTTTCAGAATCAGGAAATATTCAGTCAATATAATCAATCGAATGTATTTCAATCCGTTCCGATCGAAATGAATTGGACTTTTCAAGCGTTTGGAGCGCATGGAAGTACACTCTACAAGGTAAAAAGTGATGAATTCGAGATCAATGAAGTCGAAGGAGTTAAACTCCGATTACTTGAGGGAAGTGTTGCAAGTGTTATCCATCTAGATGATGACTACTATAGTAATTATTCGATTTTATCCGACATCGAAACAGACATTATAGTGCGCAAACAGAATGTGAGCGAATTTGCGTACTCCTTGGATAATGGCACAATATTTCATCCATCTGAGGTTTGGTTGCCTGCAGAAAACAAAAAAGAAGCCATTTGGTTTGAAGGAGAGTCTTCTAATGATCTAACGATTCTGCAAGACAATCGCGTATTACTCAATGGGAGAGCACTCTCTTTCGCAGATCTAATTGGCGACCAAAGTGAACAGTGGAATTCGATCCAGCTAACCGACATTAATTCGCACGGCATGATGGTTGGCCACGCGCTCACCAACCCCTCTGATGGCAGCACACCTGAAAAGCGTGTGATTGCGCTACTCAAGGTGGATTTAGTGGAACGTGAGCCAGATGATGGCGAGGTAATTTCGAGTGGTGGTTTGTATTATGAATCGGATCCGATACCAGAAATCGATCTGAGTTTGGATAGCTCGGAGATCGATGAATCGGGAAACTTAGTGATCTCAGTAAGCGGAGTGTTTAAGGACAGGCTATCCGAGTTGATTGATGCCTCAGAAGGCAGCTATCGCGTTCAGAATGTTAGAATTACCTGTAATGGTGAATTACTCGAAACGATCCCGATGAGCTACGGGGGAGCAGGCGTGATGCCGTGGCAGCCGTTTACCTCTGAAAACAGTTTTGCGCGGACTTATACGATTAATGCCTCAGGGCCGCAGACTTACACCTTAAGAGCCGAGACTGACGCAAATGCGGTCGGTAATATTGGCTGGGATGAAGTTGCTGTCGGTTTACGCAACGAGGTGATTGTAAACTCAACACCTGCACCGAATTTAGATGTCAGCATCGCCTTCAATCAGGCATTGGGTGATGAAGCTATCGAAAGTGCACAAGTTTACTTTGGAAACCGTGAACCTCTGCCAACGGATGACACCGCCACGGAAAGCAGCGCAGGCTCTTTTACTTTCACTGGCACAATCAAAGTGGATGGTGTATCCCGTGTATGTGAATTTAGAATTTTCACCAACACCGCCCTCGACGATGAAACTGTAGATCGTTTCTCGACTGAGTTCAGCTACACGGATGAAAGCAATGAGGTCGTCAAGGCACGTGGACAGTGGCAGGAAACGGGTGACGACACACTGCGCTTTTATCCCGTCGAATTTTATCATCAGAGTTTCGACTACAATTTGCAGATTGCTTACACTACAGAGCTGGAAGGTTCGCCGGAAGGATCTGTCGTTCCCTTTGTATGGCGATCATCAATCTTTGGTGATCAGGTTGTTGAGGATGAAGACTCTCCGATCTATCTCGGTGATACCCAGCAAGCCTTGCACCCGTTCACCTTCAGTCCAACATACCAGTATATCGTCGATGATCAGCGGCGCGGTCGCCCAAAGATTTTCCTCGTGACTGCGGAGGAACTTCCCGCTGATTTAGACTACCTGAAGCCTTCCGACATTACCAGTGATGGACTACTTCGATTCTCGATCAAAAAAGACGCTAGTGACGAAGGCCTCGCACCGATTGAAGTATGTATTGTTGAGAGCGATTTCGGAACGTGGGAGCCATCTGGTGATGACTATGACGGTGCAGTTACCATGCCTGTTCTGCTGACTTACTTTGAGTTGATGTGGGGCAATAAAGGATTGGAGTTACTCAGTTACTTCCAAGAGGCAGGAGGTGAAGTATTGCTTGGAGACTTTAGTTTCCTCACTGGCGGTGATTGCGACTTGGACTATTGGGGAGCCGACCACCCACGTATCCAAATTGAAGAAGATAAAGATCCGATCTGGGCTGCAAACTGCCTTATGGAGCAACTTCGTCAATCGCTTGCTTATTGGGAAATTCGCTTGGCAATCGACAATAGCGTTGGCGGAACGATAGAGGATGTTGAAAACTATATCTCATTGTTGGAAGCTGCTGTTGAACAACAAAGGCAAGCTAATCTGGGTGTTGGGATTGCTGCTGCAAATGTATATTTGGCTGGCTTTAGCCTGGCGAACGAAGGTGTCGATTGGGCGCTTACCGTAAGTGAACTCTCACAGGGCAACTATTCGGCTGCAATTGGATTCCTTCCCTTTGTTCCTGCTGGTGCAGGGTATGCTATCAAACGTGCAGATGGAACTGCCGCTGTTCGATTTACAGCAGAGCAAGTTCAGCTAATGAAACATGCCTTCACTTTATCTGGACGCGGTAAAGCAAGCACACGTATTCAGATTGTAGATGTTTTGAAGGGCTTATTAAATGATGGAAAAATCAACAAAGAGATTATCGAAGACCTATACGATAGTGGATATTTAAAGCTAGATGATGCTGTGAGTCGAAAGTATGCTCGACGTGCGAAAATATCTGATTCTGGTTTACCTGCCGGATATGCAGCAAGTGATGTAGAGTTACAACACTGGTTACCATTGGAGTTTAGCCGCTACTTCTTATCTAAGGGTATTGATCCAAATGATGTCCGCTACACTAGCCTAGAGCCAACGGTTACGCATCGAAAATGGCACAGTAGGCCTCTAGGAGGTAACCTTCCACCGGGGGGGCATTATAACCACGAATGGAGGTCTTGGATCGACAGTCATCCTGACGCCTCAAGCTTTGACATTTTTAGTCATTTAAGTAGCCTACAACTTGGAGAATACAACCCACTTTAGCTAAAACATGAACTTCTCATCCTTGGAGCAGCAATTAGGAATAAAATTGCCCGAATCTTATAAACTCACATATGAGGAGAACCCCTTTAGAGATTACGAATCGGGGGATGAGCTGTCGCTGATCAGATCACTCGAATGGCTTGAAAAGGAAAATGTGAGTTTGAGAGAAAGTGGTTACTACGGCTATGAGTGGTTGGATGGTTACTTCGCTTTTGGAAAGGATGGTACTGGGGGCATATACTTTTTGGACACTAGGAACGACACTAGTCCAATATACTTTCTCCATTGGGAGCAAAACCATGCCCCCCATGAACTTCAGAACTTAGTATACGCAGTTGATTTTACGGAATACAAAAAAAAGATTATACAGTTAAATATAGACGCCTGTTAATTGAGCCGCAACGGTTCCAATCGACCGTCCCACCGCAGCCCCGCCTGAGACGCCCCCGATTTGCAGGTGAGGCCGTCCTTACCGCCCTAGCGATCTTATGCCTAATTTTCCTTTAACGGAGCACTCGGACTGTTCCAGTCCTCAAACAAAGCTCCTAGGAAAATGTAGACATAAGAGAGCTAGGGCGAGCGTCCGGCAAGTCAGCGGGGGCTTACCTCAGACGGGGCTGCGGTGGGACTAGCGCGTCTACGTTCTAAGCCGCGCTGTCTTGCAGTTAGACTCCGTATCCGGCGAGCGGATACTGCGCAGTATCTTCAGAACCCCGCGCCCGGGCAGTTGCACGTTCGAAGCGTTCATCTCCGATGCGAAAGAGCGTCTACGTTTTACCGCCCGTGGCATCGCTTCGCAGCCCCGAGCTATACCGCTTTGGCGATCCCGCCACGCAGCCCCAGAGGGGCTTTCCCCCACCGCCAGCGCGCGGGTTGCCCCCGCGTCGCGCTTCCGCGCGTTCAACCAACACGCCGCAACAACTCCACTGCACACAGAGCCACTGTTTCAGTCGCTTAGGCTTCTTACACACAGCCTCTGTGAATATCAAAGAAATTAAAAGGGACAGGCTTAAAAATTAAAAGAAATTAAAAGGGACAGGCTTAAAAATTATGGACATAAAGGGTTTTGTGTGATTGAGTGTTAATATTATGAGGCAGCGACGGATGAAAGTAGGCGGTAGGGATGCGGTATATCACTGTATGACGCGCACTGTAAACGGAGAGCTTCTCTTTGAAGACCGGGAGAAGGAGGTCTTGCGTAAGATGCTGCGTCAGGTGGCGGATTTCTGCGGGGTGGAGCTGCTTACTTATTGTATCATGTCGAACCACTTTCATGTGCTCGTGGGGGTTCCCGATGGGAAAGCGGTTGCGGATAGGGAATTGATGCGTCGTTACAAAGTGCTGTATCCTAAGCTTACGAAGTATCAGGAGGCTTCAGCGAAGGTTATGGAGTCGCAGCTGCAAGCTGGTGGTGACGATGCGGATGAAATACGTCGTAAGTTGCTGGCGCGCATGGCAGATGTCTCGGAGTTCATGAAAGCAGTGAAACAGCGCTTCTCAGTTTGGTATAATCGTTCTCACCGGCGTTATGGGACTCTTTGGGCAGAGCGGTTCAAGTCGGTTCTGGTCGAGGGAGGAGGCAATCCGCTGCAAACGATGGCTGCATATATTGATCTGAATCCTGTCCGTGCGGGTTTAGTTGAGGATCCGAAGAATTACCGTTTTTGTGGCTATGCAGAGGCTGTGGCTGGAGATTCACTCGCACGCAAGGGAGTGAAGCGGGTCTGGGCAGATCACGCTGGGGTGGGTGTGTCAAGTCGCGGCTCTATGCAGGCGGCTTTAAAGGCGCATCGATTGTTGCTCTTTGGTAAGGGCTCCAGCCCTTGGACGTATAAGGGTAAAGTGATTTCTCGAAAGAAAGCTGTAAAAGTTCTGGAAGAGGAGAATGGAGAGCTCTCGAAAGCGGCGATCTTGCGTTGTCGGGTGCGTTACTTTAGTGACGGGGTGATCCTTGGTTCTGCGGAATTTGTGCGTGGCTTTACCGGAGCTTGGCAAATGGAGCGGGGGCGCAAGCATCCTCCGAAAGTCAATGCGATGCGAGGAACTGATTGGGGGGATCTCGCGGTCATTCAAGGATTGCGGCGACAAGTGTTTAGGTGATGTCGTGATAGTCATTAAAACTTTTCAACCCGGATTATGCAATAGGATGAGAAGTGTGCTCTGCAACTGAAGCGCAAAGGAGCGTATATAGATACATGACTGCTGGGCTGAAAGGCAGCGATGTGCGCTTCTTGCCGAAGCGTTTTACGAGCACCCATTGAGTTCATGTATTTCTAATTCGATGGATGAGAAATGTGACTGATAAAGAATTACTTACGCAAAAAAAAACCTCGTTTGGAGGACGCATTTGCATATACTGGAGCGCGTCATTTTTTGTGATTTCGAGAGACTAGGGAATTAGTTTGTAGAGCTGTTTTTTTTAGCCACGGATGAACGCGAATGCTCGCGGATCGGATTCTTTTCATCCGTGTTAAATCCGTGTATATCCGTGGCTAAATATTTCATTTATTTCTGCTGCAGATCAGTTCGAGCTGTATGATTTATACATCAGGTTATGACACCAAACTACTCGATAATCCGACATCTGGTTTTCACCAATCTTCATGCGCGGCGGTATAGTTCGGGTTCAAGGGGCAACAGTGGTGCATCAGTTGTGACTGCCAGAACCAATTAGTAACCACGCTAATCGTCACCCTTCAGTTTGTAAACGGTGCGCGACTCGCGACGGGGGTTCGATGTTCAGAGCCTTTCGGGAGTGCATCGATTTCATCCAGTCGTTGACCGATTGCCTTTGCATAGCCTTCGACCAGTTTGATTTCGTCTTTGGAAAAAGCTGAGCGACATTTCGGCGAGCTGAAGTTGACCGTGCCCCAGATCGCTCCATTATGGTGAATTGGAGCACCAATATAGGCTTCGAGTGGCATACTCACATACAAGGGATGTAGTTGTAGTCCGAGCACGCCATCAATCTCGGTCATTGCAAAGGTTTTGTCGGCTTCTATGACATCGCGGCAGTAAGTTTGATTTAGTGGAAACGTGGCTCCCGGGATCAAGTCGCCTTGTCGAATATTGATCGCCACCACTTGATACAGATTGTTGTAGATGTGGCTGACGATGCCTATGGGGAGTCCGAGTAGAACCGAGCCTTTGTCTAAAAGGCTGTGACACGAAACACGTAAGTCTTTCTGTAGCATAACAATTCCCTTGGGATTTACTATGTCTCAACTTGCTAAATACGCGAACTAGAAAGCTGGATTTTCGACGATTTAGCTAAGCCGTTGAGCCTGTTTCTTTATTGAATTACTTCAGGTATTTAACGGAAAAAACGACGAGTAGAGTTGATGGGATGTGCTTTTCACGCTCGTTGTCTTGCTGATAAACTGAATCAAGACCAACTAGCCGTGGCGAACGCGTGAAGCGTATCTCCTCCAGAGGCAATCCGTGATTGTTACGTATTTACCAATACTTTCCGGGGAAATGATGATGGGAACTATGATGCTTTCTTAATCTTCGGCTTTGGCACCTTACAATCGACGGTGCCACAACCGCAGCCACCCCCGGACTTCCCCTTGGGCTTGAAGGTTTTGTAGAGATAGACCAGCGCACCGAGAACAATGAGTGTGACTATGATGATCTCGATTATCTGCATAATGTAAGCCTACGTTTTTCGATTAAAATCTCAAATTAAGGAATGCTTATCCTGTATTTCTCAGCACTAACTAAACAACATACCTACTTGATAGACCAGCACTGCGGCCACCCAAGCGACTGCGGTTAAACCAAAGAAGCTACCACTTGCCCACCACCAGTTGAGCTCTTTGGCGATCACGGCAACTGTGGCGCCACATTGCATACAAAGAGCAAAGAAGACCATGATCGATAGGGCTACAGGGATGTTAAATACGGGTTCTCCGGCGCGTGGGCCACTTTCCCATTTCGCATTGGTAAGGGTGCTGCGTAGGTCGTCGGATTCTTCATCAATTTCGCCGCCGAGCGCATAAGTGATCCCTAGTGTGGAAATGATAATTTCACGGGCAGGAAAGCTGGCAAGAACGCCGACGGTGATCTTCCAGTCATAGCCAGCGGGCGCAAAGACTGGTTGCACAAACTTACCGAAACGACCCATATAGCTCTGCTCTAGGAAGGTGGCATCTATGCGCTTCGATAGTTCGTCTGCATCGATTTGCTCAAGAGATCCGACTTCTTGTGTGTAAGCGGCGGTGACGTCTGCTTCCACTTCGGAGGAGCGGGGAAAATAGAGCAGTGCCCAAATAACAATCGTCATCGCAAAGATAACCGTTCCCGCGCGGACGATGAACTCCTTACCACTTTCATACATCCGGTGGCAAGTGAGCTTCACCTGAGGCACGCGGTAGTGGGGCAGTTCCATCACAAAGGGCTCTGGTTTGCGGCCTTTGTTGACGCTTTTATTCAGTGCCCATGCAAACGGAGCCGCGACCAGTGCGCCGACAAAGTGCATTGCAAAAAGGGTGGCTCCGGCGATTTTGGGTCCATAGACGGGCTCGATAAACGCACCGATGAGTAATAGGTAAACGGGTAGACGCGCTGAGCAACTCATGAGCGGTGCGACCAGTATCGTAATTAAACGCGCCTTACCGTCATGGATCGTGCGTGCGCCCATGATTCCGGGAATGGCACAGGCGAAACTCGTCAGTAGGGGCACGAAGCTTTTCCCGTTGAGCCCACACCATTGGAATAGCTTATCCATGAGGAAGGCCGCACGTGCCATGTAGCCTGATTCTTCCAAAATCGAGATGAAGAAGAATAGGACCAAGATTTGCGGGAGGAACACGAGGAAGGCACCTACGCCTCCAATGATGCCGTCGGCAATCAGACTTTGCAGCATGGGTGTTCCAGCTAACGCGTCGGCAGCGATGCCTTGCACCCAGCCCACGCAGCCTTCGATTAAGTCCATCATCGGTCCTGCCCACGTGTAGACCGATTGGAAGACGACATACATCATTCCGACAAAGACCACGAGCCCCCAGAATTTATGCAGTAGGAGTTGGTCGATGCCTTCCGATTTACTTCGCGTCTTCATCGCCGCCTGGCGCTCAAGCACATCGTTGAGTAGGGGATTTAGAAAGCGATAGCGTAGAGTTGATTCGGCTGCATCCGGTTGAAACCCGTCTTTATAAAGTTGATCACGAACTGTTTTGATGATCGTTGCCAGCTCAGTCTCAGGTGTTTTCAGGCGATCACTGACAGTGCTTTTCCGGTCAAAGAGCAAGCGTTGGAGTTCACCCTCACTGAGCACTTCATTGCGCTTCTTAATCAGCGCTTCGTGCAGTGTGTCGATTGCCTTTTGGATTGCTTGTGGCCATTTCGGGCGCACCAGCATCGGACGTGTTTCGATTGCTTTTTCAATCGCCTTGGCGAGTTCTTCTGTGCCGCTTTTTCGCTTGGCTACGGTCGGAACTACTGGCACGCCGAGGCGCTGCTCCAGTAACTTACTGTCAATTTGTAGACCCTTTTTTTCAGCAACATCCCAACAGTTGAGCGCGATCACCATCGGCACGCCAAGCTCGGCTGCTTGCGAGGCAAGGAAGAGGTTACGTCGGAGGTTTTCGACATCGACTACCACGACGACTAAGTCGGGAGCTTTTTGCCCGAGTCCATGCCCTGTGATGACGTCAACCGCGACGCGTTCATCCAGAGAGCTCGCACTTAAGCTGTACGTGCCAGGTAGGTCGATTAGTTCGACATCCTGACCATTTGGTAGAGAACATATACCGGTCTTTTTTTCGACGGTTACACCGGAGTAGTTACCCACTCGTTGGCGCATACCCGTGAGGGTATTGAAGAGGGAAGTCTTACCCGTATTGGGATTGCCGATCAGAGCAATACGAGTGCCTGAAACTGGTGTGCTCATACACTAATCGGTTCAACTTCTACGTGTGCAGCGTCTTCCAAGCGAACGCTGATATGGCAGCCGTTAAACTCGATCGCGATCGGATCGCCTAGTGGAGCTTCATGCATCAGGCGGATCTCTTGGTCCGGTAACAAGCCCATCTCCATTAATCGGGAGACACAATCGTTACAGCAATTGAGGTTTTTAACGCGGAAGAGGCCGCCTTTCTTGATTTCGTTGAGTCGCATGGAGAAAAGTTGCTCTGTGAGATTAAGTCTCAATAGCAACTGACACCAGAAAAGCATTCCCACTGCTTTGCAAGCCCAGAGGGTAATAAAAACGGCGAAGTCAGTATTCTTATGGAGCAGTTTGAAAAGTGGCAGAGTCTCTAATATCTCGAACCCTATTTTTTAGGGGTACATGGCTCCGAAAACAGTTAACCACGAAAGACGCGAAGGAACGCGAAACTATCAGAAGTTCAGAATATTCAATTTCGCGCCTTTCATAGTCAAAAACTCATTTTTCATAATAACTAAGCTAGGCGTTTCTTTTAGATTCATGCTGTTGTTGTAATTGCTTACAGCTCCGACCCGAACCGAGCTAATCGGATTGGTCGTGATTCTCGAGATTAGAACGTTCTTCAGGATTGAGATACCATTTCTTTTGGTCTAAAAACTCACAAATCGATAGAATCATGGGCAATTTATCTTTGGCAGTAGTGACGATGATCACATTGGTTCGTCGGTTCACATGGATATGGTCATCTGGATCGCTGAGATAGGGGCGTAGCTGCTTAACAGTAAGTCTCGCATCGACCCACTCAAAATCTATCAGCCGTGTATGCTCGATGTTCGACCCTAGGGCATGTTTCTTTGGAATTGCTCGTAATACCCGTTTGGGAATTTTTTTTGGCCAGTAGATCTTTTGGGGATAATTCGGAAGACCCTTAGCGCGATCTGCCCACTCTAGCTTTTCCTTCCATGCGGAAGCTTGTCTCGGATGTACGTGTATAATCAGGGTTTTGCCGTCTACTTCGAAGCGCTCTGCTTTTTCGATGAGGAGGCTCTCGGAATAGTAATCGATAAATACGCGGGGTTCTATGTAGATCAGGCGATGCTTTATTTGACTTAGTGGCAAGGCATCGAGCTTGCTTTTAGGTAGAATGCGTACCAATCCAGCTGCGTCGTAATAATTGTATTCTATCGGATTTAAGAGGACTTCGAAGGCTTGTCTCCATGTTACATTATTCAGGCTGATAGAAGTTCGGTATTTGATTAACTCATTCGGGATATTGACGTTTAGTTTGAATTCATGGGCAATGTCTTTAATCACCTCATCAATTGAGTTGTCTGCGTAGGTGAGAGAGATTGTTTTTTGATTTAGGTATGCCTCACCAGGAAGTTGAAGTCTGACTTCTTTTTCTGTGGACGGTTCATTACTCCAGCAGTAATGGCAGCTGAGTAAGTAAATTAAAATGAAGAATCGGTTTAGCATTGTACAAGATCGCCTACAGCTCCGATCCGAAACGTGCTTTATGACCGGCCGAGACCTGCACGTATTTTTCAGCAAGCGTGCGTCCTGAGGCGCGCTCTTCGGGGGTGAGTGCTCGCACGACTTTGGCCGGCGAACCGAGAACGAGTGAGCCTTCGGGGACTATGGTTCCTTTAGTCACAAGGGCATTTGCACCTATAATCGATTCAGCACCGATAATCGCACCATCCAGTACGGTGGCCTGCATGCCGATTAGGCAACCATCGCCGATTTTACAGGCATGAATCATCGCCGCATGACCGATTGTTACATACTTGCCGACTTCGACGCCATAGTCGTCGGATAGGTGTACTATGGTGCCGTCTTGCACATTCGAGCCTTCGCCGATCTCAATTGTGTTGATGTCTCCACGCAGCACACATCCATGCCAAACACTAGAGTTGGGCGCCAGCGTCACCGCGCCGATTATGATTGCGCCTTTCGCGACGTAGGCCGTTTCGTCAACGAGCGGGGTTTGGTCCAGATACTTCGCTAAGCATTCATCAATAGTCATGCCTCTTTCATAGTGTTTTCGATAAATGAACCAAGTATAGAAATGTTTCCGTCTCAATCTTAATTGCACTCCCTTGTCGGGGGCCCTTGTTCGGAGATTGTTCTGAACCTAGTTACGATGGGAGATTGGGAACGTCGAACGTCCAACTTTGAACGTTCAATATTGAATGTTATAGGGCGAATCTCAGTGATGGCATCACACACGCACCAGATGTAATTGTTTCTGAGGGGTAGCCTCAGGGCGGGACCTCCGTGTTCGCATCCATTATGAGTCTACACGAGTGTCGGCACGGAGGCCGACGCTCCCAAATCAAGAACTTCATTCATTTGCTCCGCACATTAAATTGTACCTCTGCGATATTTCCAGAAATCTAGAGTTACTGATTTCGCGTATTTTCGCGCTTTTCGTAGTCAATCACTCATCTTCTTAAGATTCGTAACCCAAGATTGACAGCCTTCGAGAGCTACCATTGCTTTTGTAGCATAACTTTTAGCTCAGGTGGTGGAACGGTAGACACGCCACGTTCAGGTCGTGGTGCTCGCAAGGGCATGAGGGTTCAAATCCCTTCCTGAGTAAAGTTCGCTTTGCTCTTTTGGTCGGGATTTTCACCCTTGGTGGTCCGGTTCGCTGCGCGCCCGGTCATGTCGTCGCTGCGCTCCTCGGAACAAATCCTTTCCTGAGTAAAGTTCGCTGCGCTTTTTTGGTCGGGATTTTCACCCTTGGTGGTCCGGTTCGCTACGCGTCCGGTCATGTCGTCGCTGCGCTCCTCGGAACAAATCCCTTCCTGAGTAAAGTTCGCTGCGCTTTTTATATTAGCCTTAAAAGAGGAGTTAGGAGCTAGACCTCCGTCTAACTCCTAGCTTCCAACTTTAGAATTAGAGATTGAGTGTGATGCTGAGTCGCATGAAATAGGGGTCCGAAGAAATAGGTGAAAAGGCGCGCACCACGACTTGTTCGAGGTCGGAGCCAAAGGCGGTTGTGGAAACAGTGACGAAGTGCGACGCACCATCGTCCCATGAACCTAGGTTTGGCGAGCTTTGCGGAGTCACTAAAACTGAACAATCATCGCGCTGCGTATAGGTTAAGGTTCTATACTGATCCAGCCCGATGGTCATGGTTCCAATTACTGGTAAACTGGCAGTACTGTTAGATACGTCAGGTTCGCTCCCGAGTGCAAATTCCACAAGATTAACCCAGGCATCGTTATCTGGATTTGCCAAATCTCCACTAATCAGAGGATCGAGTAATTGGGCGGACGTAAACTTGGTTGTTTTCCAGTAATTGTAAATATTCTCTGGAGTGGCACTGGCCATTTCATAGACGAAACCACCTGCGAACTCAGCAGAACCACCGTCGCTCCAAAGAGCTAGTCGAATAATACTATTTGGAAACACAGGTAAATCTCCCCCTCCAAGATTATAAGTAGCCGCAAGGGAAATACGATACTCTTGAAATGAGGTATTTGCCTCGTAGGGCAAAATGTCCGGAGTCGCATCCGTGAAGTTGTCTCCGATGTTGAAATTCGCCAGATCTTGCGCAAAAACCGAATTATTTTGCCAACTTACCTCGGCACCTATTTCGCTCAAGGAATAAATATCGAATCCTGTAGTTGTGTCGTTGTCGTTATCGAGAGAAAGAAAAAGACTTGGCGAGCCGTTAAAAATGTTCGTATCCGTTGTTGAATCGTATTGAACGAGAAGGTAAAGGTAGTCCTCATCGTTGGCTACTTTGACAGAGACAATATCAGGTGTACCATCCCCAGTCGGATCTATGTTAATCTCGGGAATGCTATCCCATTCTGCCATATCACCATCGACTGCAGGGCTCGCGTAATATGACGGCAGTGGTGGCGAAGAAGCAAAGGTGTAGCTGAATGCTCCTGCGAATTCCGCGAGTGCTCCATTAGTCCAAAAAGCCAGTCCCACAGTATTGTTGGGAAACACAGGTAAATCTCCCCCCCCTAGATTATAAGTAGCGGCACGGGAAATACGATATTCCTGAAATGAGGTATTGGTGTTGTAGGGCAAAATGTCAGGAGTCGCATCCGTGAAGTTGTCTCCGATGTTGAAATTCGCCAGATCTTGCGCAAAAACCGAATTATTTTGCCAACTGACTTCAGCACCTATTGAGCTCAGTCCGAATACATCAAACCCGGTGGCTGGATTGTTATCATTGTCGAGCGATAGAAAAATGCTGGGAGAGCCATTGAAGGTATTCGTATCCGTAGCTGCGGCATATTCTACGAGAAGATACAGGTAGTCTTCGTCATTCGCCGCCTTGATGGAAACGATATCCGGAGTTCCATCACTTGTTGGATCAGTTAGAATAGTCGGGATGCCTGCCCAATCCGAGGCGTTGCCATCAATACTGATCACAGCATACATTGAAGCTGGCTGTACCGGAGTAGCGGCCATAGCCACCGTATTCGTGTCCTCCTGACTCAACCCGTCTTCTGCTCGAACGGCAAAGAGATAAGTCGTGTCATTGGTTAGGCCCGTGACCTCATATTCGTAAGTGTAAGTAGTGGGGGACGTTGGCCCCGTAGCATAGTCGGCAGGAATGTCAGCTGTTACAGAGCTAACCTTAGTTGCTGTCGCAAAATTTATTACCGCCTGATCAGTGTAATAGAGGTTGTATTTTACAGGTCCAGATTGATCCCTCGCGACATCCCAGCGGACGATGGTCGTGGTATCGCCGGCAATCACTTCTTGAATCCCCACACGCGCAGGTGGCGGCTGGTTACCTAAAGTCACTAGATCATAATCAGCACCAAAAGCGGCTGTGCTATCCCAGGTAGGAGCCGTGGTATCAACATTGGCTGCATTCCAGATTGCCGCGTCAGTATTGAATGCTGCATCCAAAGCAGGGGTCGTTCGGTAGAGTAACCAGCCCTGTTCCCGCTGACTTTCTATGAAATCATTTTCTCCTAACGAAGCTGGCTCACCCACTGTTGTGTATCCTAGACTAAGGACATTAAATCCATCTGCGCGTCCTGCCTCAGCATTGATTTTTGGAGCAAAATTAAATTTGTTATCATCGAAAAAGACCGACGGCACACCGCTACCACTGCTATCAGTATAGTAACTTTCAAACAGAATGATATTGAGATACGGGCGTAGGTTATACGCATACGTTTTGAGGTTCGGGTTATAGAAAAAGAGGCCACGATTTCCCAATAGGATTTTACCTGGATAGTCATCGCTAATTTGTTTCACCATTGCTTGATAGGCTGGAGCAGTCCATTCATACTGGGTCGCGCCAAAACTGTTCGGTGCAGGGGTATCCAGTGTATCGAGAAAGACACCATCACAAGCATAGCCGAGCCCGGTTGTGCTCGTGAGTAGTTCTTCCAAACCAGCCACTCCATCAGTAGCCTTGACGTTATTACGAATGACTTGATACCAAGCAGGGTCGCCTGGGTTTACAAATGGACTGCCAAAGGTGGTATTGGAGTCAGGGGTGCCATCGGAATCTTCATCATCCAGGTAATAGGATGCAAAGCCGGTTCCTCCCGTCGAGGCATTACCCAATGGGTCTACAGCGGACAAGGGATCTGTATCTGCAGAACGTGGATCTACACGTGGCCCATTACCATCGCCCACCACAGGTGCCGATGGACGGTTATCCTCTCCCACGGAAATGTAGGCCAACACGATCACATCATCCGTTGTCCCTGTTAGATTATCAGGCCCACGTCTTATTGTTGCGACTTCGGCGGGAGTGATATTACTATTAGGATGTAAAATAACTAGTTCGTAATTGTCGCGTGCCGCCTCCACTTTTGATGTATCCCAATTAGAATAATAGATCAGGTAGGGCGTCGATGTCGACAGACCGGAGACGGGGCCACGCTGGGCAAAACTCAGTGAAGTGAGAAGTATTGAGGCTAGTAAAATTAATTTTTTCATAAGGGATCTTAGCGTGAGGGGGAGGATTTGAAATATGGTATAGCGGGGCCGCGGGTGTCGCGGCACTTTATCAGAAATATGGCCCATCAATTTCGACGGATGTTTCGGGCCAGGAAGTGTCTCCGATGAGTTTATACATCGCAAATTCGGCCGAAGCGGGCGACTGTGATGGGAAGTAAACATTTTGCGCAACTTGGTAGCCGAAGTGCGCGTAGACCTTGGCTGCTCCGAGTAATACGAGGAAGTCATATGATTGCCCCACATAGTAATCTTCAAGTGTCTGGAGTAGTGGAGCCAGTTGCCCTTTTCCCCTGTAGTCCGGCAGGATGCATACTTCGGAAATTCCGCAGAAGCGGTGTGTTGCCGATCCGTTACGAAACGATTTTTGGTGAGCGGCGATGTGTCCGATGGGCTCACCTTCATTCCGTAGAAGCCAGCGCATGGCTGGCGGTTCATTGTAGTGACGTTGCGTCTTGAATTTTGCTTCTTCCGGGAAACAAGTCTGTAGCAGTTGGCGAATCTCTATATCAAGCGCTTGGTCTACCGATTGATCGACGAGACAGGATGGGATACTCGAGCTGGTGTTCATAAACAAATTTTTTTAATCATAGAGCAGCCGGAAAAACTGCTGCTCACTAGACGAGGTGATTATTGAATAAGCGGTCCCAGTGGGGGCACTATCGTAACCGGGCACGGTGAGCCATGTTGATAGATCCGAGCTGCTTTGGAGCCGGTAGAGTGCGCCGTTTGGAATCGTCCATTCGAGTCCGAGCGCACTTCCGGTTGATTCTATACTAACCGTGCCGGGATCAGGAGATGTGCTGCTTTGCTCAATCGCCCCTGCATCAGGTGCGATACCGAAAGTGCGATCATGGCTTAGCAAGTCGCGATCACCAGTAGAAACGATGCTATTATTGCCACTATCGATTGCTGGTGAGCCGGATTGTAGAGAAAAGTCTAAGCTACCTACACTGTTAAAGAGCGGATTGCCCCATGACTCGTTGCTCCCGCTGGCACTGAGTGTGTCGTATGTGGCAAAGCCTTCGATCCAGCTATTACTGATGATCCAAATCGGTGTGTCCGTGCCATAGAAGAGGTTTCGGTCGAAGGTCATGGAGCTCCCTGTCGTATTCCACTGTACGATGAATATGTTATATTCTCCGGCTTTCGTGATATCATGATACATGATGTTTGAAACAAAGTCGGTGTTTGTGACTCGGTATTGAATGTAGATTTGTCCGTATTCGTCGCCGGACGCATTCGTGTCGTTGTTGTAGAATGTATTGTGGGCAATCAGACAGTCGTCTGCATCGCCGGTTGAATTTGCATTGTAGCCGCCAATAAATAGCCCGCCCATCAGGTTGTTACGGATTAGGTTTGAACGAACGGTGATGCCTGAGGTGACTTTTCCTTGGTGTTCGGAGGCCACTTCGATGCCGATGTCGCAGTTTGCGACTATGTTGCGCTCGATCATAATGTCGCGCCCTCCGTCGACATATATCCCGCCAGCGGAGGATTCCCCAGCATACGCAGGATTCGAGGCGGTCGCGATATTTTGAACTACGTTGCGTGCAATGAGCCCATTGCGTGCTTGATCCAGAGCAACTGTCGGCGCGGTATCTTCAAATCCGATTGCGTCGATACCAATGTTGTCGCAGTCCTCGACCAAGTTGTCTAGCACCTTGAAACCGTTGATATTGCCATTCAGGACGAGCGCCTCACTGGAACCGAGAGTGAGGTTGCGAATCGTGTTGTTACGAATCAGAATATCCGCGATTGCGGTGTTCTGTGTGCCGAAGATGCCGATGCCGTGTGCGTCGCGACCTAATAAGTTGGAGTCGACTGTGGCGGTCGATCCCATCGATTCGATCGTATTGTTCACGATTTCGATGCCGGTTCCGCTGCCCTCAATTAGGATGCCGACAGGTACCTGATAGAGCTGCGTGTTGGTGAAGTTCTTGAGGGTAAAGCCCTCGATGCGCAGGTAGGATTTACTTTGAATCTCAAGCAAGCCCTGCCGTCCGCTCACCGCGATGCCGTTACCGTCTATAATGACTTCTTCATTGGGAGCCGCACGAAAGGTTATGTAGGCATTGCTTGTTCCCGATTGCCCAAATACGACACGTTCGTTGTAGGTGCCTGCATGAACGGTTACAGTATCGCCGGCAACCGCTTGGGTATTCGCGTGGCTGATACTCGCCCATGGAGTTGATTCGCTACCCGAGGCGCTATTGCTACCAGTCGTGCTTACGTGATACATCGCGCCATAGCAAAGCGCTGGAATCAAAGATGTGATGATGATTAAGATTTTCATAGTAAAAGTGCTTTGAAGAGGGTTTTGCTAGGAATGTGGTAGATCGTCCGCATTCATTCCATTCACCACACTACCGTCGTCCGCGTTGTCGGGACGGTTCTTCTTGAGGTCAATGAACAGTTGGCGGACGTCCGAGGCACCGCCGAGAACGAACCATACTGTAGTCAGAACTCCGAGCACGACCGACAGCCAGACGTTGATTTTCCAGAAGGTAACCCATGCACTATTTTCGATTTCGAAAAACAAATTGATCAGCGTGCCGATCAGGAAGACCATCCACCAACCGATGACCCAGACCATCGTTGAAATGTAGACGATGCGGTCTCGCTTACTGAATTCAGGTCCCATGCCGAGTGTGCGCAAGCTGCTGAGTGGTTTTTCGACAGAAGGATCATCGGCTCGCTTGTATTCGCCACGGTGCAGCAGTTTATCTAAGTTATGCGCGTAGGATTGAGAAAGAGAGACTAGCACGTAGGCTGCGATGGCGCAAAGCATTGAAAAGAACATCATTTGCCTACCGTTATATGGGAATGAGTCGGCGATGCTTAGGAGATATGTGTTTTCCGGAAACCAATTGAGTAACCTCGGCGAAATGTCTGACGTCCAAAACGATTGAGTCAGCAAGCCACCGAGCGAGAGTACTGCGCCGGTAATCATGGCCGCCCAGCCGCCTCCAGTCGTACCGCGTTTCCAATACAAACCACCGATGATGACTGAGCCTGCACCGCCGAGGAAAACTGCACCGGTTATATCGAAAAACATATAGATGTAGTCCTTTAGCGGAAAGAGGATACTGAACGACCAGGCAAAGACGGCGACACCCACCAGTGCACCGCGTAGTAGGAAAACGTGTTCCTTCGTGCTTAGAGGTTTTTTGCGAAAGGGCAGTACGATGTCTTGCACAAACATACAGCTCCATGAATGCATATAGGTGTTGTCCGTGCTGATCGCCGCCGCCATCATGACGGCGGCAAGTAGGCCGGTCATCCCAACAGGGAGAATATGCGTCAAGCCGATCGGAACCGTCATCTGATTTCGGATGGCGGGGTCCGACAAAAGGTCGAGGTCAGTCGTGATCTGCGCGGCTGTTTCGGAAAATGCCGAGTTATGCATGACTGCGAAGACTGCGATTGGCATCATTAAGACTGCCATGCCTTGAGCCACTGCGCGCCAGTTGCCAAGTATTCCTGCCATTCGCGCTTCGTGTGGTGAACGTGCGGACGCATTGTAGGCCGCGCTGCCTTGCCAGGCTCTGGTCGTGTAGACGACCATAAAAACGCCGATTAGATAATAGAACATGTTAAAGTCCTGCATCTCTCCAGCATCGAATGGATGAATCATCGACTGGCCTTCTGGGCGCGTCATCAACCCGCTCACCAACTCAGTCCACTCGAAACTATACATGATGAAGAGTAGAATGATGAGAAAGGCGATGAGGCTAAACATCGACTGGGCAAAATCAGTTAGTAAAATTGTAATTTGTCCACCGATGAGAACAAATGTCATAGCCAAGCCCAGTTCCAAGGCCATGATCGCAGGGAACGTTGGTATCGCGACGCCGAGAACGAAAAAAGCATCAGGTAACTGGCAGAAATGGATGAAGAAGCGTGCGGTGATCGCAGGGAAAACGCCGTAGTTAATCAAGCCAGCGAGGAAAGCCAAAGACCCGCAAAACACCCGAAAACTTCTGCTGTAGCGCATCTCGATAAACTGCGGCATCGTCATCGAACGAGTCTGACGAAAGCGGTAGATGACGAATCCAGAGAGTGCGATAAAGAGCCCGAGCGGCGAAAGGAAATAGCCCCACCAAATTGGCACAAAGCCAGCTTGGTAAGTGATCTCAAAGGCACCCACGATGGTAATGGCACCGAGCCCTGCGATGCCTTCGGATAGCGTCAATAGATAGCGTCCGGCGCAGCGATTGGCGACCAGATAGTCGGCCACACCACGCATGTAGCGCTGAGAAAAGATCACAATGCCGATGAGCACTGCCAGAAAACAGCCAACGATACTCCAATCGATTGTAGTCATAGAGAGAGAAGAAGAGGGGAGAGAAGCACAGAGGACGGTTTGAAGTTTGGTCTCACTGGAGCAGTTCGATTTGTTCGATCCACATTATGTCGGGTCGCGAGCTCGATCCGCCTCCAACTTCTTGGAAGACTCGTAGGGCTGTGAAATGCTTACCGTCGAGATCGACGGTGGTGATGGCTTCTTTGTGATCTGCATAATCGGCCACTTCCATCCAGTCATTTTCCTTTCCCTCAGGACGTACCTCTATGCGGAAATTTCGTGAGGTGTGGGTTTGGCCATTATCCCAAGCCCAAGTAATACGAAGGCGAGATGCTGAGGTGGCCTCTGGTAATTCGAATTTTAGTTGGTGGGTGTCCTCTGTTTCCCAAGAAGCCCATGCGCGTTTTCGCCAGCTGAGTGCATCCTTGTCCTTCACTCCGTCGACCAATGAGGCAGCGTAGTATCCTGGATAGACCGAACTTGGCACAACTGCAGTCCCAGTTGGAAAGCCATTGACAGGCTTATCCAGAGTGTGGGTGATGCTCTCCTGAGTTGTTTGCACATTTAGGTAATTAGGGTCTGGGATACCTTCGTATGTGACAGTGTAGATTTCATCCAAATAGATGCTGGAGACTTCCGGAACGTAACCGAAGCTGACCGCACGGTCGAAGGAGGTCTTCGTTTCCGGAGCGTCACCTGATGCAGTGTAGTCGAGTACCAGCACGACTAGGTCGTTCATTTCCATTGCAGGTTTGAGCATTTTGTTATAGATCGTTAGCCCCCAGTCCCAGGCGGGCGTATCCATCAAGTAGTAGGCTTCACGATCCCAGTCCCAAGAGGCGGTGAAACTCTCAAACATGACTCCGTCGATATCGCTGCCAAGTGCTTCGACAGTATGGAAACCGCGGTTATTTATGATTATGGAGTCCGGGTTTTGAAAGCGAAGCTCACGTATCAATCCGATCATTGCTGATTCGCTTTCTTTGTAGAGCTCACTTGTATCGATGGTGTCCAAAAAGAAACCGTCGACGCCGTAATCTCTGCGCATTTCGAACGATCGATCGAGGAAATAGCGCCTCCATGCGGGCTGTCTTGCATCGGCGTAATGAGAATTCCAGATCGAATTCTTGTCCGGTATGTTATCGTTGTTACGATCGAAATAGGCTGAATCGAAGCCTCCGTAGCCGAGTCCATCACCAGTTCTTAGGGAGTCATCTTCGCCAATGCTGATATAGCCGATGACGAGTGTGCCGCTCGCTTGCATGGCAGCGATGCTTTCGGGTGTCTGGTTTTTGGTTTCGATGATGACGGCGTCACGCTGGGAGAGTGCTTCGACTTGTCCCTTGCCGTAATAGCAGGCATAACTGCTTATTTGCTTAAAGGACTGACGGAGGTCCTTTACCGGCCGTCTGACCGGAAGCTTTTTTTTTTCGACAGCTGCGACACTGGGTGACTGTGTGCTTCCAGTTAGACTTTTCTTCGTAAACGTCCATTCCGTACCTGTGCGTGGCAAATGATCGAGTGCTTCCTTATAATCTTCGGAGTATGTGACCGCCATTAGTTTTGTTTGCTCGGATATTTCCACGTCCGGAGCATACAATTGTAGAATGATTATATCATCTTCGTAGTTCTTGGTTAAACTCATTGAGCTTTGCTCCGCCCACGACCATTTAGAGGCGTCCTCTCCGGAAAAGAGGTAGGGGATGTCACCTTCAAGCATTAGATCAAGACCTTTGCCCGAAGGTCCGCCCAAATGGTGGTCGAAACCAGTGTTTTCATCGCCATCAATATTAATAAACACATGTACCCAAGTTGTCGGTTGCCCGTTGGTTTTCATTTCGATCCGAATGCCGTCTTTATTCGCGGCTGCAGCAGCGGCTACGAGGGATTCGCCAGGTGCAATGCCGTTCAATGCCTTCTGTTGGACAATTTCGGAGGTGAGCGGTAAACTGGTGGCTAATAAACTGAGCGCTAGGATGGATGTGTGTTTCATTAAGTATTAAAGTTAGGAGAGCTTCAGAATGACAATGAGTGAAAGAGTCAGAAATGAGTGGCTGCAATTTATTGCGTAGGCGGCAGTGCCTTAATTGGATTGAAGTAGGGATCGATCTGACGGAAAACGAAGGCATCTTTAGTTTCGACGCGACCGTCCAAAAAGAGTGCTACCAGTTCGTTGTTACCGTAGCGCGTCTCGTCGCCAAATTGGCCGACGTGGTCGATGTAGCCCCAGGATCCGGTGCTTGGTCCATCGGTGACTACTAACGTTTGTGAAGGGTCTAGATTGAATTGATTGAGCACATGGTCGCCCGAGTAACTGCTGTCGGCCTTATGGCGCCCCATGATGACGTAGTTCCAACCATATGAAATGGTCTCGGATAGTGTATCGTTGGTTTCTGGATTGAATTCATCGTGAGCAGGACTGCCGAAAATCTCTTTATCGTCGCTCAGTAAGGGGAGCAGCTGTGCCCACCAGTATTGGCCTTTAGAATAGTCATACCAAACTGGATACTCGCCGTTATTTTCTTGACTATAGAGTAGGGTGGCCTGTCCGATACTGCGGACATTAGCGACGCTTTTAGTGAGGTTACTTCTTTCACGCACCTTTCCCAGCGATGGGATGAGGATTGCGGCTAGTATCGCGATGACTGCAATCACAGTGAGCAGTTCAATTAAAGTGAATCCAGATGAACGGTCGTTCGAGAGCGACCGATGATAGTGAGCTTTTGTAGGATCGTTCATCTGAATTCCAATAATTTAAATGATTGTAAGTTTGACCTAAGCTTTGTGCCTACGACGAGAAATTGTTAGAGCAACAGCTCCAAGTCCGAGTAAAAGTGCGGCTTGAGAGGGCTCTGGTACTGCGAAGGAATAACTTACGGCACCGGCTACATCACTATCAGCATCGTTGAAGTAAGTTATGAACGTGAATGAATCGTTGGGGAACAAGAGTTGCCCGCTGCCAGTGTCAATGATTGCACTTCTGGAGATCGTAAATTCCTGAAAGCTCGTCGATGTATTGTAGGGGCTAATCCCAACAGCTGCATCGGTTGTCGCACCCGTATTAAAAACGCCGGTTGCCTGTTCAAACGGGAAGTCATTCTGATAAGCGGCTTCTGTGCCGACAAGGCCTGCGCTGTAAACATCAAAGCCTGTGGCAGTGTTGCTATCATTATCAAATCCAAGGAAGAGACCATTGCCCGAGTTTGGGTTTACAGCGTTGTTAAAGGTGACCAGAATGAAAAGATTCGTGGCGTTATGCGCGATGGATATTTGGTTAATATCGAAAGTGAACGACTCGTTGGCATCGGTGAAAACGGGAGTGATGCTAGCCCAGTCGGAGATATCGCCATCAACTGTGATTTCGGCGAAGGTGCCAGCATTGGCTGGTAGGATGAAGGCCAGACTACTTGCAATGAAGAGCCCGGTGAGTGTTATTTTTTTGTTCATATTTTTTGGCTGTGTGGTTATTTAGGGTTTAGGTACGGAAGCTACCGACGCGCGGTTGAGGAAATAACTGCTGATGATGTAGCGAGAGGCGCCTGTTTTTTGTCCGTCGCTTTCGAAGCGAGCGATGAGTTGGTCGATTGTGGTTGCCGCGACCTGATCGCGAGGAATACCAACAGTGGCTAAGCCGGGAGTGGTGAAGGCGGTAAAGCCCAGGTCGTCGATACCTATAATTGAGATGTCTTCCGGTACGCGGCACTTTATTTTATTTGCGCGATTCATTGCGCCCAGTGCGATAATGTCGGTCGCACATAATAGGGCAGTGGGCTTGTAACGGTAGATTCGCTCGAATGCCAGCTGTCCGTCGCTAAAGGATTTGTCGGCAATCGCTACCAACTTCTCGTCGTAGCGAAGGTTGTGTTCTTCTAAAGCAAAACGGAATGCCCGTTTCTTAATGCCGTGGCTTCCCGAGTCCAAAAAACCGATCTTCTGATGTCCCATTTTGGCAAGTGTTGAGATCGCTTCGCGGATGCCAGAAGTTACATCCAGTTCAACTGTGACCTCGTCGTGAATCGGTGTCCATGACTCACTCGTGATCACGACTACAGGGCAGCCTTTGACGGATTTTACCATACGTTGCCCATTGGTGAGGCTGTCAGAAACCACAACCACACCATCCATGCCATTCCCGATGCTCAGTTCACGCATCCGAGTTTTGTCAGACGTCCCACCGGCACGGCCGAGTTCTAGGTGAATTGAGTAGCCCCTTTTTTCCGCTGCAATGGCTAGTTCCTGTGCCAGTTCCATGTTGTAGTAATCAAAGATCACTTCGTCGGAGAATGTGTAATAGAGGCCGATCACGCCTGTTCGCTTCGAATTTAAGCGGCTAGCGTGGACGTTCGGCACGAAGCCTAGGCGCTCTGCCTCTTTCAAGACGCGAGTGCGGGTCGTCGGGCTGATACGACCTCGACCTGAGAATGCGCGCGAAACTGTTGCGGTAGACACTCCGATTTTCTCGGAGAAACTTTTTATATCCAAACGTTTTTTCATGGGGAGACTTATAATATTGGAGGATCTTTATTGTACTAATTCACCTGTCGGTATTTGTGCACGGTTTGAGAGCTGGCGAACATCTTGGAATGTGCTTGTTTCCGCACTAGTGCGGGCAGCAAGGCAGGCGTAGACACTTTGTAGGCCATTCCAGATCGTTGCGATCGAGCGCGCTTCTCCGGTAACGACCTTGAGAAAGTTTTCCGCCAGAACACCGTCGCCACCGTGATGGTTGAGATCGCTATCGACCTTCACCGTATTAACGAATGGATCGAAATGGCGGTGAACTATTGCCTCGTCACGAAACCAATCAAAACGAAGTGTGCCGTCTCGTCCGGCAAAACTGGCACCCCGTGCGGCCGCTCCCTTTTTTGCATAGAAAACCTGTGTGTAGACACCCGTTGCTCCGTTTGCAAATTCGAGGAGGACGTTTGAAGAGTCCTCATTCATCCCAGTTTCTGGCGTGCCGATACCTTCGAAGTAGTTATAATCTCCGCCTTCGGCAGAAAGGCTTTTGTCGCGGTAGACACGGCCCTTCGAGCTAGTCGCTGCAACTCGTGTGATCGGGCTGCGCATACAGTAGGAGAGATAGTCAAAATCATGGGTGGCTTTTTGCAACAAGAGACCACCTGTCGCCGCGTAGTCGCGATACCAAGAATTGAAATAGACGTCGCCATAGGGCACATAGTTCTGTGCCAACACATGTTCCGGCATGCCGACCTCACCATTTTCTAGCATATGCTTGACTTGAGCGCAAAGCGGCGAAGCGCGAAGGGGGAAGCTGACGACTACATTGGATTTCGAATGTGTAAAAGCTTTCTCAAGCGCGATAGCCTCCTCCATATTGATGGCGACCGGCTTTTCTAGGAACAATGGCAGCCCTGTACGCGCTGCATCGATCGCGTAGGCAGCATGCAAGTTGCAATGGGTGCCGATCGCAATTGCATCCACGCCACCTTTTTCGACCATGTCTTCTACACTATTGTAGAAGCGGACTGATTTAGAATCATCCTCGCCTATGGACTCCTTTACTTTTTCGATTTCAGGGTCGATGGCTGCGACTACCTGCAAGTCTTTTTGCAGTGGGCGCATACAGTTATTCACCATGTGTGACAGGCGTGTGCCGAATCCGATTACTCCAAGTTTCATACTACCAAGATGCGTGCTGTTGAGATTAAGTCAAGTGCTTTGCGTAAACACTTACGCATTTTTGCGCTAATTATTACTTAATTTGTGATTTTATAATCCTTAAAGGAGTTCGGAGTCAGTAGTTAGAAGTTAGTAGTTCGTTACTGAAACACAGAAGTTTGTGGATTTGAGCACGTTCGTCAATTTGGCGAAGGGCGATTTCACTGTAAGTTCTTAGTCTTATTCATCATTGGACGTTCTCAGGTTCTGTCTCTTTAGCCACGGATGAACGGGTTCGTGGCTAAAAACAGAAACGGGGAACGTCCAACTTCGAACTTCGAACGTCCAACGTCCAATGTTGAATAGCAAGAGGGTCGCCTACCTATTCTCAGTATCTCGTAATAGCCAAACTGCTCTAAACGTTCTCAAGGTCCCCGACTCCATCCTAATCCGCGACTATCCGCGTTCATCCGTGGCTTAAAAAATTAGATTAGGAGTAGGATCCACCCATACACTCAACCTCCGCCATACTTCATCATTGGACGTTGCTACGCCATCCCCCGCAGACCTCCGTCTAACTACTCGCTCCTAACCTCTGAATTTTGGTTGATACCTACTGTGGTTGTATTTCTCGCGGAACTGGTATTTCAGCGAAGTTCGCAATGACTAAGTGTCTCTTTAAGTGCCCAGTGGGGGTAAGGGATGAATATAAATTACGGACCTTATTTTTAAGCAGGCGACTCTAATACACTGACACTTCGGAAACCCACATGATACCTGGTCGTTCTGTGGAGCCTTGAAGTGCATCCTGAATTAATTGAATTTTTTCGACTGATTGCTTAGGGAATTTTACGGTGCTTGTCGCTTTACCAGAGGTGGTTTTCCACGTCCCGAGTGTTTGTTTTTCACCTGCTGAATTAATGGCAACAACTCGTCCGCTTTGCCCTGTGTAAGTGATGCCTGCTTCGCGGTTCCAGTGGATGTCTACTTTCTGTATATGTGTAGGCTTCGGGAATTGTATTTCAATCCAGTGCTCGGTTTCTGTTTCAGTTGATGCCCATGAGCCTTGGTTCCACGCGACATTATCCGTAGACATGATGCCGTCATTCAGTGGTGTTGTAGAGTAGCCTCCGAAAGTACTGTCTGCTTGAATGTTGACACCTGAATCCATTGCTAGGCTGACATCGGCACCGAGATAGACAATGAGACATTTTGATTCCCAAACCGATTTCCCCCCTGAAGAGATCGTGACTGTTATGGCTTCGGTATTACTCCGCAGCGCAGGGAAATCTAGGGTGAGCTCTTTACGTGATCCCGAAGCTAATTCGATTTCCTTTTGGTTCGAAGTTTTCTTGGTTTTCCAAGAAATGGTATAGTCTCTTGCGGTGTCGGTGATGTTTTGCACTGTTAGGGGAACTTTCACAGTATTGTCTCGGGTCAAGAATCGTGGTTTGAAATCGATGACCTTTATTGGTGAAATGCCGACGGTTTTAAGTGAGCGATTGAATTCGAAGACTTCACCATTCTGAGTGATGATTTCCCCGGATAGGACTTGAGCTTCTTCGCTGTTAGGGAGTGTTACTTGGATGGTCGCTTTTTCGCTCGCGGCTACGGTTTTAATTTGATCCTTAATCCGCCAATCAAGAGATTGTGCACTTTTGTTTATGAGCGTAATGTTCCATTTTGTTGGCTCGCCGGCAATTGGACTACTTGCTAGTTGAGTGTTTAGATGAATTCCGAGCGAGTTTTCTTTGATCGCTGACTGCAAGGGTGTGGTGACTAATTCTGCTTCACCGTTTCCAGATTTCCAGTTTTTGAGAAATTCAAGTTCTTCAGTGATTGATGTGTGCGCTACCAAGTCCAATAGAATGGTTTGATGGCCTGTTAGAGTTAATTGTGTCACCGCGCCTTGGGATATCCATTCTATTTGACCAGTGAGTGGTTGGACCATTAAAAATTCCTTATCAATCTGGGGTAACCGTAGTTCAACAGTCTCTATGTTTTCGGATAGATTTTGCAAAACGATATGCCATACTCCATTAATCGGTTCGCCGAATTGTTCGATCTGTATTTTTGCGCTATGTTTTGAATCGAAGTCATGCAAGGCTTGCCAACCCGCGTCGGAGAGTCGTTGGATGTGGGGAACGAAAGTTTGAAATAAATGACGATCACGCTCTAATAAGGTGTGATCTAACCAATATGGGTCGTCCGCAGCATTGTGGCTGAAGAAGCTGGGCTGAAAACCATAAAGCAGGCACGTTTCAAAGTAACGTTGTAGCAGCTTACCTTTGAATTCGCTGAAATCTGTCGATTGTAGAAATCCGAATGGTTTTTGCCCCGACATGGCTCGGCGATAATTTAGGCGTGCGCGTGTGGGCGGGTGGTAACGCCCACCGCTGAACCAGTCTGTTTCCTGTCCCGGTATATCGATCCACTGGTTGACGAAGGGTGCATCGACTATCGAGAAATTACCCATTAAGAATTTCCCTTTTGAATGCAGGAATTTACTGAGAGCCGCAGTAAATTCGTATTGAGGTAACATTGGAGGGATTTGAGGCTGTAGTCGACTCATCGAGAACGTGGCGGGGTAGTCTGTCGCTGCGAGCGCGCGAGGACTAAAGTCCGGCAGAACCGCTGCATCCATTGAGTCGAGATATATGCCATCTACCCGTGGATCGCTCAGGAATTCAGTGATCTGTTTCCATTCTGCTTCAGCTCGGTTCATTTTAAAAGGTGCCACACTTTCTAAGTCGAGGTCAGTATTGACTTCCATTCGAGCACCACGATTCCATGGTAAATCCATGAATTTCATGGCGATTGAGCTGTCTGCGTGTTGCGTTGCTCCTGCGAGGCCTGAAGCTGCAAGGTCTCGGCTCCATCCAGATCCGGAAGCTGCAATTTGACGCATTTTTTCAAGTGCTTTTTTCGGTGTGCGATTTTCACCTTCGTTAAATGGCAGCCAATAAAGCCAAGGCTCTGTATACATAAGCGTTAAGACATCGTTCTCTTCTGCGAAATCCACATCCGAGCCGCGAGCTCCACCTTTTTCAAAAAATGTGAATCCAAAGTCCTCGGGATTGGGGAGAGTCGAGATGTCCGTAAAAGGCATCCACAGACCCGACTTAGGCACTCGGCGTTTGTTGAAATTCGGATGGCGTTCGTTGAATTCGCTCAACGCAGCGCGAAAGCCTGGGCGTCCCTCCTTTGATAGCTGGTAGATCGAGCATCGAAAGGTGGCTTGTCCTGGAAACTTCGATGTTTCTGGCGTGAGCGACATTTCGTAATTCGCTGTAAGAGAAGTCGAACCTGCTTCTAAATAGAAGACCCGTGGTTCAGTCGGATCCGTTTCAATTACAAATGCAGTTTCTTGGTTTTCTACCACAGCAAACGGATAATATGATTGCTTGCGTTCGGAGCCATAGCGGCTCGTTGCGCAGTGTCCTAAGGGCTTTTTTGTGCCGTCGAGCTCACGACTCGTTTCTACATCATCCGCCCAAGTGAAGTTTTTCAAAGAGCGTTTAAACCCGACTTCTGTGCGGAGAAATCGTTCATCTTCGCTATTGAGCCAACCCGTCAATTGGAGCTCATCAGGATTGCGTGCATCTACAAGTAGATACCATTCGACTCCAAGTGTGGAGCCTTTCCATGCGTAGTGATGCCCATTTTCCCATGCCTCAGATGGCATCGCTGAGGCGTCTTCGCCTGTCGCCGCATCGTGAAGAGTCAAGAAGAGCTCCGCGTCATCAATACCCACAGATTTTAGTAGTTCGTTCGCGATGGTGAAGTCAGACTTTCTCGCCGATCTCCAGTTTGTTAAGTCGGGGCCTTCGTTTAGTTGAATCGAAAGGGATACGGGGCGCGCGTCCAATAGTGGTTGCATATCGACTGCAGCGCTCTCGGAAGGAAGTTGGTATGTCGGTAAGTTTTTGACTTTGATTGCTTGTGAGCCGACTTTCGGCCAACGATCAGCGACCGACCAATCCGATCCCGTCAATTCTATGAAGAAGGAGGCGTCTTTTTTCAAACGCGGATGTGACACGATTAGAATCAGAGTATCATTTGACCGTTGTATGATCGGAGCACCGATTAGATTCCAATTCCAACCTTCAGCGCCTTTCGGGTACTCATAAAACGACATACCCTCCAGCATTAGGCTGGCTTTACTTTGTGACTCATGCGAATCCGCAGTGCCTGTATTGAAGTAAACTCGGAGACGTGCGGGATCGAGACTACTGGCATTGTGAAAGATCAGAGCCAAGGACTGATCCATTCCATCGGGCCGCATGACTTCAGTCTTGGTTTGCGCGATTGAAAACGCGCTCTGAGGTGGCTCTGCACCCCAGAGTGTTGCCATCATAACGAATAAGTAGAGTGCCGCGATGCGGTTAAATGTAGTCATATCTAGTTGTCAGTTCCTTCTGTAATTTATAGTAGATGCTATGCCTGAGCTTATCCACCTGGCGCTATTTGAGTGCGGTTTGATAGCAGACCTATGCGAGTTTGAAAATCGCGTCCATTGCACGGCTGGTGTTGTCGATTAACACTTCCGGAGCATGTTTGTAAAAAGGAACGGGTGGGATCATTTCAGCGGCTACCCAACTGTCGTAGCCGATCTCCTTAAGCGCTGCGATGACTAGATCCCAGTTGATGTCACCAGAAAGCAAATCGACAAATCCGTCGGTACTGCCGACGTTACGACGATAGTCTTTAAAGTGCACTCGTTTGATGCGTTTGCCGAGAATCTTAATCCACTGCTCAGGGTAACCAGTCGCGAGCACATTGCCTGCGTCGAAGTACGCGGCTACGTGCTGGTCTTCAAATTGATCGAGGAAGGCTGCCATTTCCATTGGGCTGAGTAGAAACTTATTCCAAACATTTTCGACACCGATAGTGACACCTGCTTCGCGGGCAATCGGTAGCGCGTTTTTGATGAGGTCTGTGGCGCGTTGGTAAGCTACATCGTAAGGCACGACTTCGCAATCAGGTATGAAATCGACACCCACGGCTGCTGGCACTACCAGGATAGTGTCGACTCCGATCGCCTCTGCACAACGAATTTGTTGCTCAAGAATGTGAGCGGCCTTTGCGCGGGTCGCCGCATCTTCGCTGGCTCCGTTAGCTCCCCAGTAGAGGCCTGTGGCTAAGCCACTGAGTTCGATGCCGACTTCATCGGCTATCTCACGGACTTTCTTCCAAGATGCCACGTCGCCATCTAAAGCGAGATCGCCGTCTTCAGTGAATTCAGGCTCAAAGCCGGTAAAGCCCGCATCGCGTGCAAGTGTCATTTTTTCTTTGAGATCCCAGTCCCCGTAGAAGGACCATGTGCTGATTGATTTTTTCATAATTTTATTGGTAAGTTGTTGTAATTAGAGTGCTTGTTGTGTGCCTGTTTGAGCCGACTCAATTTCGGCAAGTAAGACACGGATGCTGTCAGTTGCTTGAGCGACCGTCGCGATTTCAGGTGCTTTGTTCGCCTTGAGACAATTGGTGAAATATTCGAGTTCGTTAAAGTAACCACCGAGCGAGGAGATGTTACCTTCACCCGTGGTGGATTGCTTTGGGCCAGGTTGTTCAATCGTCATCTCCGTCGATTTTTGATCGTTAAGTGTCAGTGTGAGTGGGGCACCTGAAGCGGAGTTGAAGGCAACACTGGCATTTTCGAAGACTGCTTCGAAGGCCATGCAGAATCCGTAATGCTCTGGATAATCCCAACCACCTTCCGCATGCGCAGCGACGTCGTCGTATTGATAACTGGTAAAGATATGATCCGGGCCGGAGCGACCTTGAGTGGTCTTAGAATAAACGGATTTTGGTAAACCAAGCAGGTGAATGATGAAATCAGTATCATGCACGTGGAGATCACAAGCGGCACCGCCACTACGTGCTTCGTCGTTGAGCCAGTCTTCTTGACTGTAGGTCGGGCGTGATGCGCGGCGTTGCAATGAGAGGCTTTTGAGTGCACCGCCTTTACCGGAGTCGATGAACTCCTTTAGGGCGACGTATTCCGGCCAGAAGCGGATACATTGACCTACTTGCGCGAACACGCCTGCTTTGTCGATTGCTGCTTGAATCGCTTCGCAGTTTGTAAGTGTCAATGAAAGTGGCTTTTCGATGAAGAGATGCTTGCCTGCTCCAGCTGCTGTTATGGCGAGCTCGGCATGCTTATCGGTCGGCACGCATATATCAATAACGTCGACCTCGATGCTATTGAGAAGTGTTTTCATGTCAGGGAAGACTTGAGCGTTCAGCCCCATTTCGGATACTTTTGCTTTGGTGCCTTCGACGTTTAGATCGGCAACTGCGACGAGTTCAACTCCCGGGAGAGCGGTGTAGATTTGAGCGTGCATGCCGCCCATGAATCCGAGTCCAATAATAGCTACTTTCATGTTGTGTATGTGAGGTTAAGTGTGGCGTTAATTAAAGAGTGATTACAGTTCCTGTTTGGGCTGATTCGAGTTCTGCGCATAAGACACGGATGCTTTCGCTTGCTTGTGAGATGGTTGCGATTTCAGGAGCTGTGTCGGTCTTGAGACAGTTTGTGAAATAGTTCAATTCATTGAAATAACCGCCGAGTGCTGAAATGTTGCCGCTGTTGGTTATCGATTCCTTCGGGCCGGGCTGTTCGACCGCGATAGGGGTGGTTTCCTGATGTTTTCGAGTGAGAGTCAATGTCGCTTCGGCGTTTGAATGATAGGCGAGGGTGCCGCTCTCAAATACGGCCTCAAAGCCCATGTAGAATTCGTAGTGCTGTGGATAATCCCAGCCACCTTCGGCATGCACGGTGACATCTTCATACTGATAGTGAGTGAAGATATGGTCGGGGCCTGAGATGCCTAGTGTGGTGCTCGAAAACACTGACCGGGGTAAGCCCAAGAGGTGCAGGACGAAGTCGGTATCGTGCACATGCATATCAAACGCAGCCCCGCCGCTGAGCTTTGCATTGTTTACCCAGTGTTCCGGGTTGCCGCCTCCAGGACGTGCGGAGCGACGTGTGAGTGAAAGCGATTTCAATGCGCCGAGTTCACCGGATTCGACCATGCTTTTGAGTGTCACGTATTCTGGCCAGAAGCGAATGCAATGTCCCACTTGAGCGATGACGCCTGCCTTCTGAATCGCGCTTTCGATTTTAAGGCAACCAGCTAAGTCAAAGGCGAGTGGTTTCTCGATGAAGAGGTGTTTACCGGCTTCGGCCGCTTCGACTGCAAGTTCGATATGTTGACTTGTTGGGCTGCATATATCGATGGCCTGTACATCACAGGATACTAGCAAATCGGTGAGGGTTGTGTAGACTGGGACGTTGAGACCCAATGAAGCCATTTTTTCGTTCGCTCCAGCAATGTTGATATCAACGATTGCAACCAGCTCGATAGCAGGAAGTGCCTGGTAGATTTGAGCGTGCATTTCGCCCATGAATCCGAAGCCAACGATAGCAATTTTCATTTAGATTGATTTGATATGATGAAATGAGCGGGGCGCTTTTACCCGTGGATTTTTAGCTCACATTAAGGACGCAAGCAGTGTGAATTTGTTGTGATTTCAAGTGCGACATCGCTCTGAGTTGAAAAGAATCTAGCTGATTGAGTTCAAATTTGTATGGCACCATTTAATAATAATACGCTATTTTAACTGTAAAATACTTGCTTTAATCGGAGTATTATTTGATGAATTCGGAACTCGTGATTTAGAGGTAATTCAGAGCGGAATATCTCGAAGCCGTTCACTAAAGAGGCAGAACCGGGGAACGTCCAACGTCCAACTTTGAACGTCCAATGATGAAGTATGACGGAGATTGAGCGTATGGGCGCGATCCTACTCTTACTCTATTTTTTTTAGCCACGGATGAACGGATAGTCACGGATCAAGATGGAGTCGGATGAACTTGAGAACGTTTAAGGCAGTTTGGCTATTACGAGATACTGAGAATTGGTAGGCGACCCTCTTGCTATTCGACATTGGACGTTGGACGTTCGAAGTTGGACGTTCCCCGTTCCTGTTTTTAGCTATGAATCCGCGACCATACCCGTTCATCCGTGGCTAAAGTGGCAGAATCCGGGAGCGTCCAACCTCCGTTTAACTACTGCCTCTTAACTCCTTTTTTAAGATGGATGTGAGCGCAAGCTCCTTGAGCTATCGATAGATAATATCATACATGAACTCCCACCAAAACGTTGGTAGTTCATCAAATGGATTTGCGGCAAAAGTTGAGTCGGTGACATACACATATTTTGTGTTGCGTGAGCGAGCAATATCCGTGATTTCATTCATATAGAATTCTCCCGGAGTGGCTATAAGGGTATGCACAATCATCGCGAATCGATCAGACTGGAATGATGTTCTCCAGCTAGGGACGCTATCGGAATAATAATCCCAAGAGAAGCCTTCATAAGTGACCAGAACATCGACAACCGGCCACCAGAGATAGAGACTCGTGGCATCATTTCCTGAATTTCCCACGACTAATAGGTTAGAGTTGATGTCTTTTATATAATGATAAATTTCGCTGTAATATTGCAAAACCGCAAGCGTCCCAGTTCCGGAAGTTTCATCAAGGAAAATTCCGTCTACATCGTACCAATTCAAATATTTGTTGATGTCGGCTTTTACGGCATCAAGCGATCTCGCTCCATAAGTGGTGGGCACATACCCGATGACCTCTCCACCTTTGGAAACGAGATTATTCACTGCATTCACATAATTGGCATCTACATTGGAACCGGGACCGCTGGCAGGATTCATCACGGTCACGATGTCAGCTCCTGAATCCAAACCAGTTGCGATTTTATCCCAATCACTCCCTCCAGCGGATGGATAAAAATAGGCAGGAACAATTGCAGTTAAAGGTGCTGCCATTAGCCATAGTGGGGAGAGTAACAATAAGGAAAAACCTATCGTGAGTTTGAATATATTATTCATAGTTGGGGTACTTTTTATTTTGAGGGTAGAAATCAGTTCGGCTTACTCAACGAAACTGATTTCCTAGATTTGATTTGAAGATAGCATCAGGAGGATCCGGTACATGCTACGTTCTATGGGAAAATGACTCGTGTAGATGAGTCTTGGGCTTAAAAGAATGTGCTAATTTGATTTTGAACGTCTTGCTGGAACTCAGCGATGAAGCTTAGTATATAAGCTTCGGGAGAGAGGGCGTCGTCTTCGATCAAAGGAGTGAGATCGATGCCGAATGCCACGCTCTGGGAGTCATCCACGGAGTGACTGTCGAAGAATGTCGCGTTGGCGCGACGGCGTCCTTCGACGGCGAGATCGTAACGCTTGCCACCGCTGATTTGTGAGACGAATAGACCGTTTAATTGTGTCGCGAGCTCAGGGCGCGAACTTAAGTCCATCACGATCTTCTTGTTGTCTGGCATCCAGTCTAGATCGCGCCACACCTCGCAACCGATTAGCTTTTTCGGGCGCTGTTCTTTGGGGAGTCGGCGAATTGCTTTAATCAGTGACGAAGTAACTGCAATGTGCGTACTATGTTTGTCAGCCAAGTTGTGGGTGTAAATGACTTCGGGTTGAGCCTCGATGAGGATCTTAACGAGATCGTTTTCCAAATCGTCGTTGTTAGGGTCTTTGATGTTGGAGCTCGGGAGATGGAGCTGAGCCATAAAGCCGAACTGGCCGACACGTGCAGCTTCGCGTTGCTCTTCCGCGCGGATTTCTTGCATTGCTTCGTCCGTTACATGGGCAAATTCACCAGTGCGCGCGCTGCCTGCGCCGTTGGTGCAAGTCACGCCGCCAAACCATTGTTTACTATTTTCGTAGCATTCGAGAATACCATGCATTGCCATGAACTCGAGGTCGTCTTGGTGTGCGCCGACCCCAAGGTGCGTGGTGCGTGCGAGTGCTTCGTTATGCGCGTCCGGGATGTAGAGATCCGAGCCGTTTTGAGAAAATTGTTGGGAGATGTCTGACATGTATTCTGAGGGTGGAGATGATCAGTTGAGTTTTGGAAGCGTCGCGGCGGCAATGGCCTGACCATGGCGTTTTGTTTTCTCGTCGGGAGTTTGAAAGGCGATGGTCTTTGAGAGTTCAGGGAACTCTAGATCCAGTACACGGCGCGCTTCTTCCATTATAATTTCGCCGCCTTGTCCGGAGCTGACTCGGCCGAGGAAAAGGAGATGTCGAAACTCATAGAAGTCGGCAAAGTGGGCAATGGTGTAACCGAAGTAGGTGCCGATCGTTCGATAAATCGCTGCTGCACGTTCGTCGCCTTGTGCCATCTTTTCTTGCACGACCTCGAGCTTTTCGGGGAGGCCGAGGGCTTCGTCAACTTCGATGCCGGAAAGTGGTAGCAGACGTCCAACGCCTTGTTGCGAGAAATACTGTGCACCGCAGCCGTCGTCGCCGCTCCATTCATCAGTAGCGACGCCTTCGCGATAATCGACTGGCACGAATGCTAGTTCGTTGATCCAACCCGTGACGGAACCGTTTGGGTTGATGTAACCACCAGCAAGACTGGTGCCCATCGATACGCCCAACACTGCGCTATCATTGATCGCCATGGCACCTGCCATCGCGGTTACGTCGCCATCGTTGGCTAACTCAAACGGGATGTCGTTCCACTCAGATTTCAACTCGTGGAAGAGCGGGCGAATCGATTTCTTGAAATCTTCAGGGCTGACGCCTCGATAGAGAGAGCCAACGCGCGGCTCGTTGTTGATGTAGATCCCCGCTGCACTGCCGCCGATTGCATCGACACTCGGCAGGTGTGCGGCCGCACGTTTGAGGCTGTCTTCAATACCTGCTCGGTGGTATGTGGGATCGCTCTCGAAGTAAGGGCTCCATTTGATCTCTTCTGAGAAAACGACTTCGCCGTCAATCATTGCAGCGCATTTACGATCACTGCCGCCGAGGTCGAATCCGAGGCGATTTCCTTTGAGCGAACCGACGCCTCCAGTGGCTTGCGGCAACACTTCTTCCATGTCTGTCTCGTCCGCATTTCCAATCGAAAAAACTTCGTCAAAGCAAGTGACCCCCATGAACTCGTGGTCAAATGCCCGCGTTCCATTGCTTGCGTAAACTGCTTGTAGTTGTTCGACAACATCGGCGGCGTTGCTAATCCTGATACGTGAGCCGCCCCATGCCCAGAGTAGGAATTTGACGGTGCGCTCGCAGTATTTGTAAGTATCTGCAGAGGACTCGTCCGATGTCGGTAGCAAGCTGGTCTCGTAGACCCATGTGGTGCGTTCTGGTCGGTCTATGGCGATGCGGATCTTGCGGCTGTTCGTTGCCTCAGCGACGGCCTTGCGATATTCACGATTCCACAGTGCTGCCGGGATGAAGTCCGGATCGAGCTGTGGTTTACAGAGTGGGTTCGTTTGAATCATGTGATTATTTATTAAAGTGTTTAAAGCATTCGATCGCTTCGTATTCAGCGAGGCCGAGCGCATCGTAGATTCCAGCAGTGCCACGGTTGATCTCGCGAGCGAGGTCCCAAGTGTTACTGCTCTTCTTACTGGCTCGACTTGGGCTCTGGCTGCGTTGGCTCTGGTGTTGGTAGATGCCTTGGATCTTATTCTCAAACTCGTCGGGTGAGAGTGGCACCGCCATGTCGATTTCATTGGCTTCCCATTCATCTGCGGGCCCTTTATAGAGCCAGATGTTGCAGTCTTTGATCCAAGCCGAATCCGCACATTGCTTCAATGCCGCGCATAAGATTTCAAAGTTCAAGGCCGGCACGGAGAGTGGGTCGTGTCCGTACCCAGTGGCGAAGATTTGGTGTGGTTGTACGGTTTCGAGAAGTTGGCTCATTTGCGTGATGTCTGCCTCGCTGACAACAAACCGACGGTAACGACCATTCTCGTAAAAGGGTAGATCTAGGAACTGAAGTTTCGCAGTATCGATGCCAAGCGTGCGTGCAGAGGAACGTGCTTCACTGCGGCGAATTAAGCCTTTTAGGTGACGGATTTCAGCTGTGTCTGCACCAAAGTTACCTTTTTCAATGAGTTGTTTCTCGACAGTTTTCGCATAAGCGAGGTCGTTTTCGCCGCTTTGCGCTTGGCCGAGTTCGATGATCAGTTCGATCGCGCTCTGTACTTCGGAATCGGGCACTGCTAGGTTGCCAGAGGTTTGGTAAGCGATGGTGACATCGTTGCCGTGCTGTTTGAGACGATTTATGGTGCCGCCTAGGCAATAGACATCATCGAGTGGCTCTGGGCTCAGGATGAGTGCGCGCTTCGGGAAAGGGGTTGCACGTTCTGGACGATTTGAGTCGTCTGCGTTAGGTTTGCCGCCTGGCCAACCGGTGATGGTGTGCTGGGTGATATTGAATAAATGAATATTTAGTTGGTATGCTGAGCCCTGCTCAATCAGGAGGTCGGACATTCCGTTTTCGGTGTAGTCCTCATCGACAAGTTTGAGTAGCGATTTACCTGTTTTTTGAGCCAACCAAAGCACTGCTTTACGCGTGGTCGCTTCGGTCCATTTGATGCGGCCGACCAGCCACGGGTATCGTTCACGTGTCAAGTGACTTGCAGCTGATTGATCGATGCAGAAAGTGCAATTGTCATGTTGTTGTAAGAACGTCGCTGGAATCGTGTCTGTCTGCGGCCCTTCTACAGTTTGAGCCATGATAGAGGCTTTGCCTTCGCCCCATGCCAGTAGGAAAAGTTTGCGAGCGGCAAGGATCGTGCCGACACCCATGGTGATTGCATGGCGAGGCACATTTGCTTCGCCGAGAAAGTCGCGAGCTGCGTCGCGGCGAGTCAGGCTGTCAAGTGTGACGAGACGTGTCAGTGTTTCTGGTCCTGAACCTGGTTCGTTGAATCCAATGTGGCCAGTGCGACCGATGCCGAGAAGCTGGATGTCAATGCCTCCGGCTGCGACGATGGCATCTTCGTAAGCTTTGCAGGATTCGAAGACAGACTCTCTATCGACTAGCCCATTCGGCACGTGAGTGTTTTTTGGCTTAACATCGACATGATCAAACAGCTGATCCTGCATGAATTTGCGGTAGCTTTCAGGATGATCGCCTGCGAGGCCGTAGTATTCATCCAGATTGAAAGTGATGACGTTGGCAAATGAAAGGCCCTCTTCCTTATGACGGCGAATCAGCTCGCGGTAGAGACGCACGGGAGTTGAACCTGTTGCGAGTCCAAGCACAGTAGGCTTGTTTGCTGCATCACGTTCTTTGATTAAATCTGTGATGGCATCGGCCACTGTGCTGCATGCGTCGTCGGCGCAGTTATAGATATGGGTGGGGATACGCTCTAGCTGAGTGAGTTCAGATTCAATGTGTGTCATGCATCAATCATACAATGTTCAATGTGTAAAATACTTGCTTTAATCGGAGTAATATTTGATCTTTTTGGAATTATGGCGATTGAGCTAGTATCAGATGTATTTCCGCTTCGTATTCGAGATCCGCAGAGTTACTACGAGGGTGTGGATTTGCCAAATCGCGTGAGCTGTCGCAATGTGATCGTATTCGAGCGGCTTAATCGAAAGACATTGCAGCAGCATCACTTGGCAAATCGGATGCATCACCGCTATGTGTTGATTCGTGTGCTGAAGACATCTGGTGTAGTGAGTGTCGATGGTCGTAGTTTTCAACTCAAAGAGGGGGATGCATTGTTGGTGGCCCCTTATCAATTTCACCATTTCATTGATTTACAGTCGGATCAATTACGCTGGTTGTTTATCACTTTTGAATTGGTGCGAGGAGCATCGATTTTGACAGATTTGAATTACCGTAGTTTGCAACCGGATCGTGGGGCTCATCTACTTTGGGGTGAGCTTGCGCATCTATGGACGAGCGAAGCACCGACTCATTATATGGAATTGATGCCAATGTTGGATCGCTTGCTAACACGCCTTCGATCAACGATGGCCGCGGAAGTGTCGAGTGTGGATGACGTGCAGTTGGCGCCGAAAAATGAGTGGATCGTCAGGATTGAGGCATTGATCATTCGCTCGGTTCGAGAGGGCTGGACATTCGAAGAAGTTGCGCTGCGAGCCGGTCTTTCTGATCGTCATTTACGTAATCGATTTGAGCAGCAAATGGGGCTTTCACTACGCGACTACCGTAGTAATTTTCAGTTTCATACCGCGATCTCTCTGATGCGGGATTCGACCAGAAGTCTCTCTGACGTTGCGGAGTTGAGTGGCTTTAATTCACAGTCGGTGTTTACGCGTTTTATCCGACGAATGGCAGATCGGACGCCACGTGAATTATGTCGGCAAATCAGAGAAGGTCGTTACGAGCCGAGTTAGCCGACGCTGATCTGAGAAGAAAAACTGAAAAATGAACGCTGACCTGACGTAGGTTTTAACCGCAGAGTCGCCGAGAGCACAGAGAGATAAAATAGAAGAAAAAACTCACTCAAACTCAGCGACCTCTACGTGCTCAAGCGAAGCGGGCGGTTAATGTTTACGTATGAGTCGGCGGGGAACTGCAGCATTGTATAATTCGGGTTCAAGTGCGGCGCTTGGTTGAAACCTTTTGTCCATCGCTACGATCTATCGGGTATGTCCGCTTATCCATTTGTTTTGTCTAGGCCGCGTGGACAAATAAAATAACTTGTCAAATTAACGCAATCCAATTGACTGTAAGGCAGTTGCATCGATAT